>CM046793.1:30557367-30623607 GCA_025617405.1 Perca schrenkii
AGCTTGTATATAATGTGCCAATTCATTTAAATACCCTGACAATCCTGATGAAATCCAATTACGTTTGTGTGAAATTGAAGAAAATGATTGCATTGTCTCAAATTATGGTTAGGTTGTACACAAGCACAAATTTGCTGCATAATTTCTTCTCTGAAATGTTCATAGTTACTGAAGTGACACCAATTAATGACAAAAAGTTCACAACCTTCTTCTGAAATCAATGGCTAAACCTTATTACTTACTCTACTGAATCACCATCATTTTGAACTTAATACTTAAATTAAGAACTAAATTGAGATGATATATATATATATATATCTCTATCTATCTAATACAATTTTAAGATACATGACACAAAAAAACCTAGTAATAGAGGGATATATGTTGTTAAAAAAAACACATCTTACCCTGGAATCTGAGCAGTTCCCTGAATATGAATCATTAATTTTGGATGAAGAGGTTTGGAATGACGTTCTACTTACCTGTTCAAACCTTCAGAGCATCTCCAACTGTGGGACCAATGCTCTCCAGTTGACTTTTATAGAGTAACTGGACCTTTGTTCAAATCTTTTTGTTTAAACTATCTTTTGATCTTGTTTTGTGCTGTGAGCATCTCACGCTGCAACAATGCAACTGACCTACTACATGACAAAGCTCAAGTGTTCTCATGTATTATGTCTGTTCCTAAGCTCTTGTTTTCTACATGCACTTTGGGATATGAAGGTATCTTTATGAACTAAAGAACCTGAACAATCCACAGCAATACACCTGGGGTTTTGGGGTTCAATTTAAGTTCTTTTATTTTGCAGCGACGCCGTTGCTCCATCTGACACTTAGCACAGCCCAAGACAATTGTAATTGGTTTAAAGAAATGCCGATAAACCGGAGCACGTTTTTCTCCCACCGGAATGCTGTGTGGAGTAGCCAGACCCTCCTCTGCAGCTCTGTGGGGGACGGTCTGGCAAAGTGAGACTACCTGTGTTGTAATCATATATTGCCTAATTCAAAACACTATTTATTTTTTTTTTTTTATACTGCATGTTATTCATCTGGTTAGGTCACAGAGATAGCAGGTTGAGCAAGGTAACCAATATATACCCACAGCCACATCCATTTCTTCCTGGGGGAATCTGAAATAGCATTCCCAGGGAAGATGGGATATGTAATCCTTGTGGTGTTCTCTGTGAACCTGCCTCCTCCTCCCTCCAGAGTGCCTCCACAAGTACGTGACAGACACATGAGGTATCAGGAGGCATCCTGATATTCCCGAACCACCTCAGCTGGCTCCTCTTACATGGGGAGGAGTAGCAGAGATCTTTGAAACGGGGTGCACCCCACAAAGCTTCTTACTGGAACTGTTACGTAGCTGAATGAATTACCTGACAATGCTGATGTTAGCTTGCCAATATACGACCCGTTACAGTGAACGGGATGATGGAATATATATGGAGGTCATTTCTATGTTGGGTACTCATTCTGAGAGGTTGGTAAGGCCTATTGACATGGTTCAAATTGCAAAAGAACGAAGGGAGATGGACGTTTCAAATCTAGTTGGAGTGGTAAAAATCCATTTAGCCACTGTGGAGATATCAATGTCTAAAGTCAGGAGAACTGTCTGTCCGCACATTTGTGGGCGTAGGTTTCAAGGAGTATAGCATCAGTAGGCTAGTAGGGTGGGCGATATCATACATGATCTGACCCAAGGGAAAATACATTGGCCATTTGGCCTAGGGAAAAAAAGCATTGCTGAGAACATAAAACCCTTTGAAAGGTTTTGTTAATCATACAATATCAAGAGGCTATTGAGCTGGGGAACAAACAACCCTGGGAACGTAGATTTGTTCCCTGTATGGAATTTGGTTAACATATCTGACCTGATGAAAACGCTGGTTAATAATGATGTAAACTGAAAAGACTTTAAATTAAACAAAAATAACAATCTCTCAAATTACTAATCATGCTGATGACCAAATGTTTCTGACACATTCTAAACTGCATGAATACTTTTAACTGTGAATTTATCCACCTTTGTACCTATGAACTGTACTACTTTTTTTAATTAACTTCTTCTGTATTACTGTATACCACCCTATATTTTGAGATCCACTAAAAATGATCTACTGTATTTATACATAATAGGAATTCCCCTTTGACTAGCTGAATATATATTTTTTTAACTCAACACCTTTTTCCAAGAAGGAAATGCATCAGGAAGCCAGTGCTGAGTCATTGGTGCTGCAGAAATGTGACGACCGCGATACTGGCACACATAAGACATCAGTGTCACACCAGTCTAAAGACTGAAAACCAAGATTATCTCAGGATCTACAGCACATCCACTGAAACATGTTGTTACAGTATCATGAATTAGTTCTTTTTTTAAAGTCTTTTCTACTTTTTCTTTTGTATTGTCAGTTATTAAAAACGACGAAGACTATTTGCCATCTTGGAGTACATTTAAAATCATTCAGGAGGAGCTTTGTTTATAATCTCTGTCAAGTCTTATAGATGTAATAAAATCAGATACTGCTGCTTGGCAGTTGTGTGTGAAGAAGTATTTAGATCCTTTACTTAAGTAAAAGTACTAATACCACACTGTAAAAATACTGTAAAAGTTATTTGAGTAAAAGTACTTAAAGTCTTAAAAGTAAAAGTACTCACTGCTGAAAAATCCCCACATTTTAGAAACTGGAAACAATGTCAATCAACTAAGTGTTTAATGGGCTTGTAGGCCTATTATTGTTGAGTAGTTTAAATTATAATGACACATTGTATTTTATAAACTACATGTGTTTTGTGTGCAAAAATCCTAATTTGTAAAGTAACTATTAACTAAAGATGTCAGATTAAAGTAGTGGAGTAAAAAGTACAATATTTCTCTCTGAGATGTAGCAGAGTAGAAGTAGAAAGTGGCGTGAAAAGAAAAGACTCCAATAAAGTACAAGTACCTCAACATTTGTACTTAAGCACAGTACTTGAGTAAATGTAATTATTTACATTCCACCACTGCTGTTCGGGATAGACGTTAAAACCCTTTTAACTTAACAAAACAAGAAAAGCCTGTATAGATAATGAGACGGAATTATACAAAGAAGAGAGTTTAGGGATTGGAGCATTGTGATTTGTGACATAGCGAGGACTTTTCATTCCAGTGCCAGACAGATGAATGTGAGAACAGGGAGCTGGCAATTATGTGTGAGGACGACAGCACTTGGACTGAGGAGTGGGTCATGCGGAAAAAAGGCAGTGGTCAGCACTCAGGGGATGCGTGAGCACGGCTATAGCTATCAGTAGCAGGGAGGGCAACAGAGAGGGCTATTTTCCAGCTGAGGTCAGGAACTCCATAGAGGAATGGTAGTAGTGATGAGACGTGCCTGAGCTCTGTTCCATTTTTAATGACACCTGGCCCTAGAATAGATGCGGAGCAGTAGCGCTGGCTCGACCTGGTCGAATACAAAAGCTTTTACTACTTGTCATCAGTGAAAACCCTCGTTAATCCTTTCTGGGGAAATCAGTGAGGGGAGAGGTAATATTGCAGTGATGAAGAGCTGCAGAGACACTGTTTCTCCTTTCATTTAGGACCAGTTTTATCAATTTTAAGAGCATCAATTATAAGCTGCAATATGTCAATTATTGGAATTGACATATCCGAGTAGCTGTATAACTGTAAACTGGCAACACTATAAGCACAGTATATACCAGCAGAGTTGTAATGTAACAAACTATGTACAAATACTTTGTTACTGTCCTTAAGTAGATTTTTCACTAGTACTTCCGTATTTATATTTCTGGAAACTTCTACTTTTACTCTAGTACATTTCCCCTTAGCATCTTTGTTACTATAAAATAAAATCTGAAGAAATTTGTTAGACTGCAAAAAAGCAGGTGTGGCTAATCAGTGCTCACAAGAAAATGAAAATTCTGTTTCAGATTTTCTCTTTGTTGATGTCAGACTTTGAATTTGATGTTTAAGAAGGTGTGGAAATCCTGACAATTATGCTTTAAGGAAGCCACAATAAAGTTAATCAAAGTTTTTAAGGTAATTCACTTTAAGTTACTTTTACTCAAGTATTGCTTTCAAGTACCCTTTACAAGACTGTACACCGGCCACTTCATTAGATATACTTGTAAAACCTAATGGGATCCATTACAACAGCTCTGCCTTAAATTCTACCTTTACAAAACAAATTTGCAGTGGTGTTCAACTGGAGTGCATTATATTGAGAGGTGTTTCATATAGTTTGTCCACACTATTTGGATACATGAGAGGGACAGAATATTAGAAACATCTTCCAATATAATGCATTCCGGTACAACACCAGCACCCACTACGACCTCAAACGTTAACATAAGGTAGAATTATTACGTCTCTGACAGGGTCAACAAAAAACTGGAAAATTATAAGATTCGTAAAAGTAGAATTCATGGCAGAGCTGTTGCATTGGTAAGCATTACATTGTACAGGTGTACCTAATCAAGTAGCCGGTGAGTGTATGCTTTGCCTTTTGTGCGACAGTAAACTGGGTGATTATTTAATTGTATAGGACAGCTCGAGTAGGTCAAGTAAGAGGTGAGAAAATGGGCTGTGCTCCGTAAGCTTCAATTATATATTGGTCCAGGACAAGGAGGTGACCATGGAGACTGAAATAAGAACTATAAGAAACCTGAGAGTGCAGGTGCAATGTCCTCCTGTTAAGATTAGATGAGTAGCACGTAGCCTCACTCACACTGCTCTTCCCATTGTCTCACTATGGACCTGCCATCTTTATTTCTTTGTATACTGTTTGAAGTCCTGGCTGTAAACTGTAAGTACGCTTCTTTATCTTGAATTTACTGTTTATTTATGCATGAAAGGGCTTTAAGTGAAGTTAAGCTTCTGGGTTTCAGTGACAGGAATTGGGATGCATACTGACAGTCAGTTTCTGGGCTCAATATGTATCTAATATGTTATTAACATCCCTTCTATCAATGTTTTAAAAGTTGCTTTTTAGCATCAGGACTGCAAGCTGTGGCACTTGCAGTCCTGATGCTCCCTTGAGACTGACTTTTGACAAGAAAGTGTAACTCTGAGCCATTTTCATCTGGGCATGACTTAGCTTCTCACTGCTTTAAATAAATCATAAATCACAGCAGAGTAATAGGAGAAGGGCAGACTTGGCATATATTGTACTTAAAATAAAAAGGTGAGAACATTTCAGTATTAAAATGTCTAGTCACGCTCACCTATGTAATGTCCTTTGTAATGTCACTTCTGTGATGAAAAGCTAAATACTGTTAGTACACCTGATTGCATAATTTGCTGATCTTGTTTACATTTACATTTTAAAACTAATAAGCGAAAGTTAAAATTCCTGGAACATGTGCATTGTTACTCGGTGCATCAAAGATATCTTTTTGAGAAAAAGATCTTTCTGACCACCACTTTTATTCACCAAAAGAATTTGACACCTCAGAAAGAACAGATGAAGGCGAACAACTTATGGCTGACACACACTTTTGTGCCTGGCAATTATATTGCAAAGATAAAACGTGAAAGGAGACTATTGAAAGGGTCTACCATCTGGGACTAAACAATACCGTTACACAATGGACAATGCTGGAGACTGATACACTTTAACTAACTTTAGCTTGTGAGAATATGGATTTATTTTTATGAATGCCAGCTAACTACATTAGCAGTAAGCAGTGAATAGCATATAGTTGACTTGCTACAATGCACAGTTCAGCAGTGTAGGCACTGCAGTAACCATCAGTTTTAGCCCACATTACACACAATAGGAGACACTTTGTTCAAGCTTCAGTTTCAAGGTCCTTACATAACACTTTCTAATGCACCTGTATGTATGTCTGCGTGTGTGTTTATCTCACACACACACAATCCTTGCCATGTGCATTATGCTGTATAGAGTTACTATTTTGCTCTTGACTCACACCACTGCTGCTTACGGAGCCCCGGAGGTGACATGGAGGGGAGGGGAGAAAAAAAACGAAGGGAAAAAGACATGTACTGGTGGCAAACACTAACTCGAGATCTCGACTTTCAAACTCGAGATCTTGACTTTCAAACTCGAGATCTCGACTTTCAAACTCGAGATCTTGACTTTCAAACTCGAGATCTCGAGTTTGCGACGGTGAAAAAAAAAAAAACGAAGGAGGAAAAAAAAAAAATAAACACGTACTGGGGACAAACACTAACTCGAGATCTCGACTTTCAAACTCGAGATCTCGACTTTCAAACTCGAGATCTCGACTTTCAAACTCGAGATCTCGACTTTCAAAGTGATCCAGTCCAGATGTCAGCGGGAGGCGGAGATTTCCGGCCGTGGGCAGCATATCTTCCCCCGGGGAGGAACACAGCCTCGCCTCGTTGCTGCACCGGTCCCAGCTAATCCAGATGGCAGCGGGAGGCGGAAATTTCCGTGGCCGGCTGCAGCGTGTCCTCCCCCGGGCATGAACACAACTTTGCCTAGCTGCTGCGGCGGTCCCCTGGTCATGTTTAGTCCCAGCAGTAGCCTACGGCCTGGGGCTCCAGCTGCGTGGTGTCGGTTTTGGCTCCCAGGAAGCAGGCAGTGAGCTCCAGATCCTGCAGCCGCAAACGGACTCTGCTGCCCCGGGGGGCAGCTGTGTTCCTGCCCGGGGGAAGAGACGCCGCCGCCGGCAGCTTTGCCTCGCTGCTACGCCGGTCCCTGCTGATCCAGATCGGACCGGACAAAGACCTGGTGATCGGGATGATCTTCCACGTAGTCCAGGACGACCTGTACGTCGATTTCGGCGGAAAGTTCCATTGCCTTTGCCGGTGGCAGGCGGACGGAGAGGAGCTATTGCGGTGCGGGGCAACAGAGTCCGTTTGCGGCTGCAGGATCTGGAGCTCACTGCCTGCTTCCTGGGAGCCAAAACCGACACCACGCAGCTGGAGCCCCAGGCCGTAGGCTACTGCTGGGACTAAACATGACCGGGGGACCGCCGCAGCAGCTAGGCAAAGTTGTGTTCATGCCCGGGGGAGGACACGCTGCAGCCGGCCACGGAAATCTCCGCCTCCCGCTGCCATCTGGATTAGCTGGGACCGGTGCAGCAACGAGGCGAGGCTGTGTTCCTCCCCGGGGGAAGATACGCTGCCCACGGCCGGAAATCTCCGCCTCCCCGCTGACATCTGGACTGAATCTCTTTGAAAGTCGAGATCTCGAGTTTGAAAGTCGAGATCTCGAGTTTGAAAGTCGAGATCTCGAGTTAGTGTTTGTCCCCAGTACGTGTTTATTTTTTATTTTTTTTCCTCCTCCTTCATTTTTTTTTTTTTCACCGTTGCAAACTCGAGATCTCGAGTTTGAAAGTCGAGATCTCGAGTTAGTGTTTGCCACCAGTACATGTCTTTGTTTTTGTTTTGTTTTTTCTTCGTTTTTTTTTTTTTTCTCCCTCCGATTTTGTTTTCCCTCCATGTCACCTCCGGGGCTCCGTAGCTGCTAATTATAGCCCGGGATCAATATTGAGGACAGTAATGGCTCTCAGTCGCTGTGACGGACAATTGAGTTTTAGGCAGAACGTTTTAAACGTTTACAGTGTATTTACTCTCAGGGCCAGGATTCTAGAAACACTGAGGTCACGAGTCCCCCAAGTGCTCTCTCCGTTAGGGTTAGAGCTAGTTTAACCTAGTCTACGGTACATCCACGACGTTTTCACTTCCCGGGATTACTCCTTTGCTGCCGGAAAATCCTTTTCGGCCTTATGTCCATTTCCTTCCTCTTTCTTTGTGTTCTAAACTCCGGTGGATTTATGAGGACTATGGTTAACTGCTCTTCAGATCTCTGCAGGGTAAATCCAGACAGCTAGCTAGACTATCTGTCCAATCTGAGTTTTCTGTTGGACAACTAAAACAACATTTGAACATACACATGTTCCACCAAAACAAGTTCCTTGTCGAGGCTATTTTGCAGAGGCAGCGTGGCTCTTTCTGGCGCTTAGCGCCAACCATGACAATTGTGATTGGTTTAAAGAAATGCCAGTAAACCAGAGCATGTTTTTCTCCCATCCTGGAATGCTGTGGACTAGCCAGACCCTCCTTCGCAGCGCAGTGGGGGAAGGTCTGGCAAAGTGAGACTAAGTTCAACCTAACAGTATAGTAACAGTATACAGTATGAATCTTTATTTAGCAGAGGTGGAAGAAGATGTATTGAAATCCTTTACAATCAATCAATCAATTCTTATTTGTCACATGAAATCGTACGATTTACAGTGAAATATAATCCCATCCGCTCCTCAAACGTGTGCATGATTGACCATAAAGCACAATGTGGCCGTGAGATTGGCACACTATGTTTACTCTGAAGTTTACAATTGAAAACTTGACCGGCCAGCTGGCTAGCTAGCCTAGGCAGAGACGTTTTAGAATGGAGTTGCCCCAACTCAGAGAATGTTCCTGTATTTGTGTCAAGTGGTCTTTACCTCTGCCATGCCTCTTTAGGAGACTAGCGGCAGGTCCTTAGTGTATTGGTTCCAATGGGAGAAGTGAACGTGAACACAGATCATGACCGATTAATTTGCCTGACAGACACCAAAGCAAATATTGGAGCCATTTTTCACAAGCTACATATCTCCAGAACATTCTGACTCTAAAATGGCCTTTTTCCAGACGGACACATCCAGAGAAAATTTCTGTCTCAGGACCAAACTCTCACGAGATCTGGCAACACAGATAAGCTAATGTGAACTAATGTTCCCGAACGCCCAAACAAACAAATTTTCGTACAGCTCAATATGTCTTTTAGCTGTGTTACTAGTCGGCAGGTTGATTTCCTGACTATACAGCCATCACCATCGTCATGCTGTCCAACATCAGCCAAATAAAGCACAACATTGTAAAATAGACAATTGAGCATAAATCAAGCAGAACTGACGGAGAGGCGACTAGAAAGTTCCCGCGCCTTCTATAATGTCTTCAAACATTACTTAACTAAATGTAGCAATACTGGATTAAAAAAAGCCCTTTACAAGTAAAAGTCCTGCATTGAAAATTTCACTTACAATCAGCAAAAGTAAAGATACTCAGAATTTAGAAAAATAGCCCTTGTGAATGTTAGATTATTATACATGATATTATTGGATTTTTGCATATTAACAGTGGTAAATATTGGATTCTTTAGTCTGTGAGAGTGCAACGTATTTTATAAACTCACCCTATGTTTTGTATGTAAAATCTTAATCTGTAACTAAAGCCTAATTCCTAGAACCATTTTTTTCTCGTGTTCCGACTGGACCAATTTGGGGATTTTTAAGTTCCTCTGGCCGTAGTTCCTATAACTCTTTTAGCTCTAGAAGCAGGTCTTCTCGCTGTTCCCTTTTCAGCATAGGAACCTAGATCAACGAGGGTTGGGTTTCTGTTACAGACAGACCAACAACGGAACAATTTAAAAAAACTTTTGCCATCTTATTCATTACTAAATTCACTTCTGACAACGTTTTAGGCAAGAAATGAACTGTTTAGATTTTGAATATAGGCAAAATTGCGCAAATTGATGCCGAATTGACAATTTGCTTCAAAGTTTTCGGAGTTGAGAAGCTCTATGAAGTGAGGCGACAGCCAGCAGGCGCCTGCCGGGGCCGCTAGCTCGTCGCTCGGCCAGTCATGCTCAGAGACCCCGCTGTAAGCTGGAGGTCTCTCAGACCGGTCTCGTAAATAACAGGCTATTATTTTGCCGGTTTTGGGGAAGAGTAGTTAGTAGATCTGCTTAGAAGTGGACTTTTCCTATAACTACGTTCCTGTAACTACTTGGTCAGAAAGCGACTAAATACCGGCAGTATTTCCCTCTGAATTGAAGTGGTGTAAAAGTATAAAGTAGCAAAAAAGTAAAAGTACCTCAAACTTGTACCTAAACACAGCAAAGTAAGTAAATGTACTTAAGTTACTTTACACGACTGCAATACTGTGTTTAAATCAGATAGATACTGTAATGGTGGTCAGACTCATTCTCACTGTGAATCATTAAACCTCGGAGATAAGATTGTTTTTCATTGATCCAGGAGCAAGGAGCATCTGTGCACTGAAGTCAGCTGTTTCCTTTATGACTTGTATTGTTCTCGCTGATGCTGGAGCTGCAGTAATAACGTTACAACTGTGTTAGCTCTCTCTCCAAATCCAATCTAAGATCATCTTTATAACCCTCTGTGTGTCGCAGGTCAAGAGCTGGCACAGGGACGTATAGTCGGAGGATATGCACCAGTTCCACATTCAATCAAATACATTGTGTCCATACAGACAACCCAGCGTCAGCACTTATGCGGGGGCTCCTTGATAAATAAGTACTGGGTAATCACAGCAGCACACTGTAACATTGGGTGAGCAAATTTTTCTTCTTTTCATTAACTTCTACATAAGCTCAGGATAATAAAGTTGTAAAACAAGCACTGGTCACAGTTACTGTACACCTTTGTGTCCTGATTTAGCTTTTTTTAAAGAAGTTGAACACAACAATAAAAGGCCTTTTAACATATGATGACTTCAACTTGAATTGTAAGTGTGTACATACAGGATTCGGTTAGAAGATCCAGTCATTTGGAGCCATATCATATAGTCAGTTATGCAAGGTATCAAGAGAAAGCACATGAAAGTGATACAAGCATGCCAGTATCAATGGAGCTCTGTGGTATGGGAATCTGAAGCAACCATATGACAGCCTCAAGTGACAAAACACTTTCATATAAATTACAAACAGTTTGGCTCGTAAGGAAGCAATCATTTTACACAATGTTTGGTGTTTAATTCAGACTCTGGGGTAACATTAAAGGTCCAGTGTGTAACGTTTTTAGTTCTTCATTATCAAAATCTGTGTTGCCGTTCACAAACACAAAAAATCAATTCCAAGTATTCCTATTGGCTTGAAATTTTACATTTGCATTTGCATGAACTGGGGTAGACGCTCCATATTCATACGCCATCTTGAAATACGTTAGCAGGTAAGGGACATACAGGATATACTGCTCCGCCTTTCGCGTTTTCGCTGTCACATGATAAACTCACAGATGCTGCTAATGGGTATCGTCACTTCCCGGCCCCGGCAACTTTGAAGAAGGAAACATGGAGGACTACACATATTCAAAATCCAAATTTCAGGAACAGGAGTCTTATTCTTCGCTCAGAAAAAGGAAAAGGATATTGAAAAGAGCAAGAGACCAGTGTCATCAGAAAAAAAGACTGAACAAACGGACCTGATCGCCGGAAGGAAAGCTGGATAAAGACGTGGATGACATCTTGGCTTTCTGAAGCGTGAAGGCTACTTTGAACTGCGTGGCGTGAGAGAGTTGATTGTGATATATGATCTCAACGCTAGATGGGCGAAATTGCCACACATTGGACCTTTAACAGTCCTACATCTGCAAACTGACATTGGTCTTTTATTAAATGACATAACTATATTGTCAGTTCCCAAATGTAAGTGTTGCCTACTTCCCTATCAGTTAATAAACAGCTTCTGTCCTCAACAACGCTTACTGTAATGTGCTGAGTCACTGGGATTAATATATAAATACAAGTATATATATACACATATATAGCTCTTTATCCTAGAAATTACATTTATATTAATACTTTGCAACAGCAAATATATTTCTATTTAAACATAATATTGCCATGATGACCTTTTCAATTCAATTTTCAATTCAATTTTATTTTTCAGTATCAAATCATAACAGAGTTATTTCGAGACACTTTACAGATAGAGTAGGTCTAGAGCACACTCTATAATTTACAAAGCCCCAACAATTCCAACAATTACAGTAATTCCCTCAAGAGCAAGCAGTGCGACAGTGGCGAGGAAAGTGTTATGTATTATTAATCTAACAATTATGAAGAGAAGCAGTTGGGCCAGTTAGGTGAAAACTGCAACTCCTCACTCCCTAACTATAAGCTTTATCAAATAGAAGAGTTTTAAGTTCATTCTTGAAAGCGATTACAGTTTCTGCCCCCCGAACCCAGATCGGGAGCTGGTTCCATAGGAGAGGAGCCTGATAACTGAAGGGTCTAGGTACCACCAGTAACCCTGCATTCTGGGAGCGCAGTGCTGTAGTGGGACAATAGGGTATTAGGAGCTCTTCTAGATGTGATGGTGCTAGACCATTTAGAGCTTTGTAGGTCAAGAGAAGGATTTTAAACTCAATGGATTTTAAACTCAATCCTGGTATCAACAGGAAGCCAGTGCAGAGAAGCTAATACAGGAGTACTAGGAATACAGTTACATAGTCACTAATATGGTCATAACCACTACAGTGCTCAATTACCTATTTTGTGAGGGTGAAATAAAATAAAATTTTTCGCCGCGAAGGCTTGAACGGTCTTCTGGAAGGACCAGCGGGCGCTTGTTGGATTGTTATCGGGCTCAGCAGCCGGTCCGGGCTGCTAGCCTGGCTAAGGAAACTACCACACAATTCGCCACTGCAGAGACTCATATTCACCAACGACAGCACACAAAATGGATATATATGCTACAAATACACATGGAACTGCTGCGTGATGATTATTACCGGAGCCTGGCTGAACACACTCACTCATCCCAGACGGCAGCTAGCAGCTAAGAGGGTAGGTGAGTTTAAACAATGGCTAAGTTGCTAAATGCATCTTGTTGTCATGTAAGGTCCCTGTTCATGTTGCACAGACATTTTAATTGAATTTTGTGTCTGTTAAGAGGCACAAAGGCACTCTTTATCCTATGCCCCCATAACTGCCGTTTTAGCTCAGTGGGAGCTCTTGGCATTAGCTGCAGCAGCTCCGTGTTGCTAGAACTGATTCGGCTCGTTTTTTTTGCTATCGGCAGTGCTCATATACATATAGCAATCAAGATTAACGTAAAAATTGCCCGGAGTTCTCCTTTAACCCAGTGTTTCAGTCATGGTAACCCAACACATGTAAATAAACATGAACACATTAAAACACATAAATTAATGGCATTACATAATTGAGTTCCATCTGCCTATTGTGCGTAATTTGGACTGACACTGCATGTTGTTTTGTAACTGGTGTGGCGCTGCCACTATTCTCTTGATTTCCAGTTCAATTGTTTTTTAAATTTCTGTCATGGTACGGTGCATTCAGTGACCGGTCACCATTTGCCACTCTGGGCATTTTCTTTTATTACTTATCCAAGATGACAAAACTACAAACAGAAAAAACATTTCTCGCCTCCACCCCTGCGATCAGCACCTCAACCTCACAGTTGGTTAAGTTTTTTTCCGTCTGCAGAGGTATTACCTGTTGTGATTGGACAAAGAATGACGTTGGGGGCGCATTTATAGTCATTTCCATATTGATTTATGGGAGGAGACAAGGCGGGGTCAGTGGCTCGTTCACATGTGCTCAATTTCACTTGGATTGTCATGTATAAATGAATGGTGCGCAGGACCTGGCATACGCCACGTTTTATACATGTGAATATTTCTGTGCATAGTTACTTTTCAAGTTTTGGCCATACGCCATCTTCTGGTATGAAGATCATGGTCTTTTATACATGAGGCCTGAAACTGAGGTGTGTGACCTCCCATGATTTAACTGATTGAGGCGGCAGATATGGACTTGACTCCGGTCAAAGAATCAGGCTCCAGAGGAAATAGGTCTGGTTAACAGAGCTTTATTTGAGTTGCATTGGTAGTTTGAGTTTGTGGTCTGCATGTGGTCACACAACAAACTCCACATGTACAATACTCACGTTTTCCTCACGAACGCACAAACCAGGAAGAATGAAGAAAAGGAATAAGGAAAAAGTCAGCTGCCTCTCTAAACAGACATCAAAGCACAGTGCTGCTCACTCAACAGACATCAGAGAGCAGTATCGCCGTCCACCTGCAGGGGGCATGGACAGGCTTTCCAACAAGGCCCCAGGTGCCCATTTCAGGAAGGATGTTTAACAAACTGAGTCTAGCCATGATGTCTGAGTTGATTTACCCTGAGATGGGAAATCGAGTTTTTGGTTCCAGAACAACTGGTATGAGATGGTTCAATCAACTCAGAGTAGGTTAACCACCACAATAAAAAGGCAGCATGAATGGAGCCATGATACTACAATTCCCCATGGCAACAACCACAATCAAAGGGGTCGGCGGAAATACTCATGCGCACATACAGTGAATGTATGTCGTTAAAAAAGCAACACAGTAGCTGCTGCAAAAGAGAGAATTTGTGTGGGAGAAAATTGCTGCTAGAGTAAATGTGCATATTCCAATATAGTGTATATCATATTTAATCATACGTATAATATTACTGGTGAAATGGTATTGAACCTATAATCTATTTCATTTAGGTGCAATACTGCGGGCAAAAAAGTCCTAGGGCTATTAATCCCATTCAAGCTGCAGCACTATCATTAACAATTATAATTCATAATCTTTTATTTCAAATGGTTTACATAATTTACCTGCAATACTTTGGAACTCCTTACTGGTTTGTGACCAGTGAAAATTACAAAAACAATTAAAACACGTTTCAGAGCGAGTCACACTCTTCTGATGGCGCTTTGCTATACAGTGGCTTTACTAAAATGCTCCGCATCATCAATGT
This sequence comes from Perca schrenkii, assembly GCA_025617405.1. Classification (NCBI taxonomy): domain Eukaryota; kingdom Metazoa; phylum Chordata; class Actinopteri; order Perciformes; family Percidae; genus Perca; species Perca schrenkii. Next base: position 30,571,901 of record CM046793.1, read on the forward strand.
TGTAAAGAAAACTGCCGTTTGCAAAAAAATGTAATGCAACACAAATAATCTGCTGGGATGTAGAGCATGTCCATGATGGGTGACGTTAGGGATATGAGGACGGATAAGGTTATGTAGAATACATCACTGGTAAAACCATACCGCTCAAATAGGTAGTTATCTGGAAATTAAAATGCGTCCGGGCCTCAATATCATCTCCCAACGTATGTTTAACACCCCGGGATCGTCGACAAAAGGAAATGCCATGTTTTGAAAAAAAAAACGTTTCATAGTCTGAGGGCCCTATCTCGCACTCAACGCAATTGCCTTTGTACACTGACGCATGTATCATTCCTATTTTGCACCCGACGCACAGTGGACTTTTCCCTCCACAGACGCATGTCGGTAAATTAAGGAATGTATTTGCGCTCCTGGGGGCGGTTCAGCCAAAAGAGGAGGCGTGTTCAGGCGCAAACGTTCCCTGGTGCTATTTTGCAGTTTCAGAAAGCAATTCCGCCACTGACCAGGAAAAACCTGGTTTAAAGTCAGTGGTGCTAGTCTAAAGTCAGTGGCGCGTTATTCAGATGCTAATATATAGTAAATATTACTGAAAATGCGCTTCAGATGTTTGGATCGGTCAGGAGGCACTTTACAGTACAGTCCTCAAAAGGTCGCAGCATTCTTTGTGGCTTGTTGTGTTTTACACAACATTTCCATGAATGATGGATGTGTTGATGACATAAATAAGGAAATATTATGACTTAAGGAGATGTGATGTTGAACTACGGTGGGATTGGACACTCCGGCGGGATCTGCTCCGGGAGAGGCAATGTGCTCCTGGTGGAGCGGGTGGACGGAGATGGAGTGGGGGGAAGACGAAGGGGCACAACAGGAGCAGGTGGTGCGTTTGGAGGCCCACGCTCCATGGCTGCAGCAATCCTTTCCAGACTTGAGGAGATGCACCAGAGAGGAGCAGCAACATCGCCACCCGGTCAAGAAGGGAATTTATTACTTTGACGCATCTCGGACAGCTCCCGCTGGCGTGCGCCAGGAAAATCCGCGGTTATAATAGCAATCCGCCATGGAACAAGCACGCCTGCTCTTATAGGGGAGGTGAGATGACACTCGCCCACAAAGCTACTTGAGTTTCATGTTTGATAGTTGCGTTTCAGATCATTAAAATAGGGCCCTTAGTCTTATTAGTCATATTTATAGTAACATGGTTAATAAACCAACCCTTTTTTTATTCATCCAGATATAGTAACAAACTGTGCTAAAATGTGCCTGATACAGACTGAATTAATGAATGATGAAATGAAAGAGGGCTGTGTCAGCAGGCTGGGCTTGTGTCAGAGGGAGGAGACGGAGAAACTCTAGGTTTCTTGAAGAAAACCTGCTCTTGACCAGGTTAGGTTCACAGACTCAGAGTCAGTTACTATGGTAACTGAGGTTAAGTTACCTCTCTTTCGGAAACAGAAAACCCAGAGTTTCACTCATCTCTCATGGTTAACAAACTCAGAGTTTTCTGAAACGGGCCCTAGAAATCACAAAAAACTGGAACACCGAGACAAAGGGGGTAGACATACACATAAGATGATGATCTGACAAAAGACAAAGACAACACAGAGACTAAATACACAAGGTAAAAAGGGTGAAACAAGGGACAGGTGACACGAGGGCTCAGCAACAGGTGAAACACATCAGGGTGGGGCAGACAATCACAAAGGCAGGAAAACAAGGCAGGAAGTAATTTAGTTTAGTTTAGTTTAGTTTATTTAGCAGGACAATGTGCAGTTACATTAAAAAGATGGCTGCACCAGATTTAGCATTATGCTACTTTCCATCTGTAGTCCTCCACAATTATGACACAACAGAGTTGAGTTCATGACAAAAACAATAAACATAACATGTTTATACAACAAGACAGTTAAGACAATATAAATAGACTATTTACACCGAAGGTGCAATACACAAATATACACGACAATAGAATAAAAAGCTTTAGTAAAAAGCTTTAGTGAGAGCAGGTCTGATGTTCTAAAAGGAAGTATTTAACTGCCCGCGAGAAGCTTTTAAAATTTGAGATATTCTTTAAATTATTAGGAAGCCCATTCCATTCTTTGACTGCTTTATAGGAAAAGGCTGATTGAGAAAAGACAGATTTTCTTTTGGGAACATTGCAATCACCCCTAGATACAGACCTCAAGGCTCTGTTGGTAAATTTAGAGCGTAGCTGTACATATGTTTCTAAAGGGGGTGGAGCGGCATCATTAAGAATTTTATGAACCAGACGGATATTAGAATACCTGATCAAATTATCAAAGCTCAAAATACTGTACTTCTCCAGTATACTACAGTGGTGGTGTCGTCTAGGTTTTTTGTCTAGGATTTTCAAAGCTTGATGATGTAAAGATCTAAGAGGATTTAAAACAGTTTGTTTGGCTTGAGACCATGATGACATACAATACAATATATGCGATAAAATCATTGCATCAAAATAAGATTTTGCTGCTTCCAATGACAAAGAGCTTCTAATGTGCCTGAAGTTAGCAATATTAAATTTCAAAACACGACAAACCCTTTTAACATGTTTTTTAAAATCTAGTAAAGGATCCAAGATCACTCCCAGGTATTTAACTTCTTCCACATTTTGGATCATATAACTATCCACATAAATATGTGGGAGTGGACTTTGAATTTTTTTATTTGAGAAATACATTGTTACCGTCTTCTCCGTATTCAACGTAAGGCACGACTTGTTCATCCACTCTGTTGCTTTACTCATTGCCTCAGATAGTTTAGCAGCAACAATATTAACATTGGAACCGTGTGTATATAAAACCGTGTCGTCAGCGTACATCAAGACCTCCACGTCCTCACAAATGGAAGGTAGATCATTGATGTACAAACTGAAGAGCAATGGCCCGAGAATAGACCCCTGGGGTACCCCTGTAATACAGGATCTAAACGGTGAAGTTTTATCATTTATTCTTACGCACTGATAACGGTCTGCTAGATAAGATTGCAGCAAGCTAATAGTGTTTGCGGAAAAATTAAAATTCCACAATTTTGTTAGCAGCACTGAGTGGTTAACGGTGTTGAATGCCTTACGTAGATCCAAAAAAACGGCTCCAACCACTCCTCCCTTATCTAGACTAGATTTGATCACCTCAAGGAAATAACAACAAGCCGTGCCGGTGGAGTGTTTGGATCGGAAGCCAAATTGCATGGGGTGTAACATATTTCCATAGTTAAGGTGCTCAATCAGCTTTTCGGCAACAATTTTTTCAATAACTTTAGAGACTACAGGAAGTATACTTATAGGTCTATAATTTTTAATGTCTTTTTTGTTTCCTAATTTAAAAATGGGCGTAACAATTGCCATCTTACAGGAAGAAGGGAAAACACATTCTCTAAATGATTGATTAACTATGTGCACAATTGGTTCAGCAAATACCTCTTTATATTTTTTTAATAACAGCGAATCAAATCCCCATGAGTCCTTTGCTCTCGAGATCGAGAGTGATGTAATAACTTCGTTGACCTTGCCTTCATTTACACATTCAAGGTCCAGAACTTCCACGACGGGGGATTGTGATCCTCCTGTGGTACCACCAGCCGTGGCCCCAACTATGGCTGCATGGGGTGTTAAAAGCAGCTCAGAGGGGTTACTTAATTCCAGTATTGAGGAAATGAAGTAATCATTAAACATATTGGCAACCATTAAGCTGTCATTTACAGTGACTTGCGTTCCAGGTGTAAGTGTTTCATTATTGTCAGTGTTTATGTAAAGTTCGATCGGTCCTCTTTTAATCTGCTCTTTCCCCGAAAGATTATTAATACACTTCCAAATCATTTAACTATTCCCTTTTGCCTGGTTAATTATATCTAAAAAGAAGTCTGCTTTAGCTCTTCTGAGCTGTCCTATGACTTTATTTCTCAGATTTTTAAAAACAAGACATGGGAGAAAACAGACATGTGAAGCAAGCAATACAACATTCTGTTGAGAAAGGCGCTGTATTTTTAGCAAATAGCATAGTTACAAACGTCAGTGTGATTTTTGAAGGTCTCTTTACGAGAGATAATTGTTGCTGGTTGCTAATGGTTGCTGGCTCTAGAGTCATAAGTAACAGACAGACAGATCCCAAAATATTGAACTATACCTTTAATATCAACAAGAACCATTTAAGCCAACATACTATATTGGCATTACAACATGGTGACTTTGATTTGCTTTTTATCTCTGCAGGGTAGATAAAATGATGATCGTAGCAGGAGACTACTCTCTGACTATCTATGAGGGAACCGAGCAAGAAATCCTGCCCCAATTGTTGGTTCCCCACCCGCAGTACAACCGCACCACCACCAACAATGATATTATGCTCATTAAGGTACAGTATGCAAACTACTGGTCTATTTTTCAACTGTGTTACTCCATCAGCCACTCTCAGGCTACATCTACACTACTATGTTTTCATTTTTAAGCGGCATTTTTACACAAAAACAATCTCTGTCAGGGGAGCATTTGTGCAATATGTCTGGGACTGTGACAAAATTGGAACATTCTGGAGGGAGGAGGGGATCAGCGGAACTATGTTCATCTTGTCTGTGAACATTCTGTCGCGGTTCATGTCGAGAAAGCGAGGCTTGGACCCAGATGCAGTGGAGACAAGAGCAGAGTAGCGTTCAAAGATTTAATAAGAAAAAGGTATAACAAAAGGTGTCCTGAAGACACAAGCAAAATCTGCTTCCAAAAAATACAGAGAGGTACAAAAAGGAAACTAACTAGAACACCGGCAACATACCTTGCAAGACGCAACAGAGCCCGACATAACGAAAACAACGATCCGACAAAACACCAAGAAAACACAGAGACTAAATACACAGGTTAAAAAGGACTAACAAGGGACAGGTGATACAACAGGTGGAACAAATCAGGGCGGGGCAGACAATCAAACAGGCGGGAAAACACAAGACAGGAAGTAAAACGAAACAAGACTAGGGGAGAAAAACCGAGACTTCAAATAAACAGGAAACGCTAACAACAGAAACTCACAATCGTGACACATTCCACTTGACCCTAAGATGATTTTGCTTCACCTGTACCCACCAGGTCTGACTCTGAAACCCCACAAATATAAATGTATTGATTTTTCTGTACTACAGGCAAAAAGGACTATAGCTTTCATATGGAAGAAAATGGAGGCACCTACAATTGGTGCTTGGATCAAGAATATGGTGCAATGAGAGACTGACATATATATTTAGAGGCAAATTGGGGGTGTATGAGAAAATCTGGAGACCATTTGTAATTGTAATGTAATTTTATTTAAACAGGGATGATGCACAATTAAACATTAACATTGTATAAGAACAAGGAGAGATGCATTCTCTCATTACCGGTTTGTAAAAGAAGAAGACATAGGGAAGCTGCTACTGTCAATTTGCTTTTTGTTTTTTGATTGTTGTAGTACGGCAGAGGTTGAGAGAGAGTTTTTTTTGTGGGTTGGGACGGGGGACGGGGACGGGGGGGTTGTTTTAAATTGAGATGGGAGTAAGTCACACATGGGCAAGTCGCAAGCAAGTCTCAAGTCTTAACCTTCAAGTCTCAAGCAAGTCCAAGTCATTTTTTGTGACAATCAAGCAAGTCAAGTCAAGTCATAGCTTTGGTCAAGCAAGTCAAGTCAAGTCATACCAAAGTTTCCATTTTTAAACAAGCTAAAGACAGTGATTATGAACTGCTGGAGTTTTATTTGCATTTTTTACCCAAAAGACAATGAAGAGTTTAAATTAACACATAAAAAAAAATCACAGCCTAAAACTGATATTAGGCCAACAATAAATCAACATTGTTCAATATGCCTCAAACATGACATTAAATCATGAAATTCCTTCAAACAATTAAAGTATAATGGTTCCTAAGTCAAATAATATTCTTCAAACATGCCTCACTTTTATGAGACAGAAACACATCTTTTAACCTTTTTCTTCTCTTAAAGAACAAAACATATTCTTTGAGTAGCTGAATCCCACCACCTTTGCTTATCACATGGAATGGAAAGTATATGTTGATATTTGTCAGTGTATTTGTGAGTGAATGTGTGCGTGTTTGAGAAAGAGAGAGTGAAAAGTTATTAATATTGGTGAGTGAATGAACGTGTGTGAGAGTGCAGAGTGAGTTGTATGTGTGCCTAGCTTTATTCACATACTTACCTCTGCATGTGTGTGTGTTTATGAGAGAGAGAGAGAGAGAGAGAGAGAGAGAGAGAGAGAGTGTGTGTTGTGTGTGTGTATGTGTGCCTAGTTTTATTTGCTCAACAAAGAGGGGAGGGTGTGCTTATTCATGGCCAAAAACTGAAGGGACTTCTGTCCATCACAAACTGGATGGGGACTGGAACCATCAGTGTCTGATGAAATTCGACGTCGGAAATAAGTACTGCAGACCTTGCAAACTGCCGTATGTTTTATCTTTGCCTGGTCAGATGTGTAATCCTTATAGCCAAACTTTATTATTTTCTGTGCAGAGGGATAGGCGCCGATTTATGTTTTCCTCCGTGGGTGCTCACACGCGCACACCCTTTACAAAAAAGTGTTTGCATTTCCGAACCTTAGGAAACGGACAGCGGCCGACACGAACACACACGCCATAATAAAGCCAGGACAGTGCCACTTCTCACAAATACAGAGAGGATTGGAGATGAAAAGTTTAACTGGCACGTAACTGCGATCAGCTTCGTGGGAAATTAAGAATCAATGCCACCGACATAACCAATCACACTATGACAGACGCTCCACAACTGCAGTGTTTAATTTTAGATTCACGTAAAAATGAACTGCAGTCTGGCACTCGTGGGCGGTCAGTATTTTCCGTGGGTGCTCCGGAGCTCGAGCTGACGGTATCGGCAGGGGCGGATTAAGGTGGTCAGGGGCCCCTAGGCTGCTCTTTGTGTGAGGCCCCCTTAATCATTGCGCTTTACTAGAAAAATGTATTTAGACACACACACACGCACCAATTACCACCACATAGGTAAAATGAGAAAACTACATCATAAAACTAACATCAACAGAGATGTAAGTGGAAAGAATACCAGATATTATCCTCTGCCACCACAGCACCAAAACAATTACAATGGAAATGTAACTAAACAGTAGGGCTGGTCCGAATACCATTTTTTGAGGTTCGAAGCTTCGGTAGTAATGAGCATTGAATATTTGAAGCTTCGGAGAGAGGGGGCTGTACATATTATTATCTCTAATAAAGGCAGGAATCTCTATGTGTCTGTCTGTCTGTTTGCATTTTGATTATTTCATCCAAACGACTTCACAAGGGAGTGCAGTGTCGTATTTGGTGCAATGTAGACGGACAGGCCAGACGCGTTCAGAATTAATAAACTTTTAATCTCTCAAGGATCACTGTCCCGTCAACGGGACACTTTGTGACTGGGGCATCGCTGTAACGCTCAATAAAACTTCCACTTATGAGCGTTTTATAACTTTAAAGCATTAAATCTTGTTGTGTACATGGCAGAAAATACATAAACCAAAATAAAAAAAATAAAAAACGAATATTCGAATGTCAAATTTTAAAATCGAATACCAACCCACCGAACGAATATTCGAATATTCGGGTCCAGCCCTACTAAACAGCAAAGCAGCAGAATTCCCTGGAGTCACGTTTCAACAGCGAGCTGGTAATCACTTTTATCTTTATAAACCAACAGGTAGGCTACAGGATCTGCATCAGTGCAGAACAAAATCACAACATCACTACCAGTGGTGGAAGAAATATTCAGATCTTTTACTTCAGTAAAAGTATTAATACCATACTGTCCTGCATTGAAAATGTTACTTAAGTAAAAGTATGTAAGTATCATCAGGAAAATGTACTTGAAATAGTTAAAGTGAAAGTACTGAATGTCTAAAAATCCTCATATTCTTTAAACAAACCAAACAGAACTGTCAATCAACTACTGTTTAATGGTCTCATCATCTCAGCTGGACTTGTAGCCGTTATATTGTTGGCTAGTTTACTTTAGAATCAAAGATCAGATTTATAAACTACATGTGTTTTGTGTACAGAAATCTTAATGTGTAAAGTAACTAGTAACTAAAGCTGTAACAGATGTAAAGTACAAGTACCTCAACATTTGGACTCAAGTATAGTACTAGAGTACATGTACTTAGTTACATTCAGCCACTGATCATTACTGAGACACAATACACTAAACTGTAAATAAAATAAAAATAAAAAAACAGCAGCAGCAACACATAACACTGTTATTAACAACAATAATGAAACAGCAGCACAACACGTAGGCTACATATTGTTGCATAATCATCACATGCTGGATCCGAGCTATAGGTAGCAGCAGGGACGGACTGGGACCAAAAATTGGCCCTGGCATTTTGGCCCCAGACTGGCACACCACATAAGATCACAAATACCACCGTCCTTGCGCTCCCCTGAATATGTCTAGCAACTCCTACTACTTACAACTACTAACGCCATGTAAGGGGTAAGCAAGAATCAGTGAGAGTTGACACATTAAATACAAAAAAGTGCCATTTATTAATATAATAAAACGGTATACCCCTCATGAATCATAAAACAAGCCATACACATATACGGTATATATATTTATCATTTCACGACTGAAGAGGCCCTGTGCTTTAATTTGAAGAGGTCTATCATGAGTTTTTGTCTGCCAGTACAGATAGAAAAGCTACAATTCTCGTTAAGAAAGTTTGCATGATGTGCAACGTTTATCTAGGCTACTTTAAGGACACAAATGCACAAGCTTAAGGTTTGATGAACCTTAAGGTGGTGTTTTGCTTATTATTAAAATGTAAGCTACTTTGTCGATTGAAAGGCAGGCTAATATAGTCTAATAATAATAAAACGGTGAGAAAATTATCAGTCAAGACTCAGATACCCGCGCACTTTGCCAAAATAATGCAGTGATAAAGTATAGCATGCCTATTTCTTTTATTGTTGTAGTGTTATCATCAACAGTTTGTCCACCACTCAGTTTTATCAAGGGGTTAAGTGTTTTAAGGGGAGTTGTGTTTACCACAGGTTGTAGTCTCACTCCCTCATGTCTGTCCCTCTCCTCCTGAGTCTCCTCCTCACTCTGCATGTCACTGTAGCCGACACCAGCACCGCTATCATCGGCCACGGGCAGCTGATGAAGGTCCTGCTACTGCCCAAAAAATTGTCTGTCCATTTGGCACATTTGGCAGCGCTTCTTTTTCTCACGCAGCTTCTCTGCACCTCCTTTGCGTTTCTTCTCCATGATCTCTATCACTATTCTAGCCTGGCAGATGCACACCCGAAACTGGATGCAGGCAGAAATCCCAAAGAGGATGCTGTTTAAGTTTGTATTATATGACATCCTCTGCATTGTCTTGGTTAACGTTATCCTCACCTAGCGCCACTCCACAGCTAGCTGCTGCTGTAGCGGCATGTTCATCGCTTTGGACTGTTGTTCATCATGTCTGTATGCCCAACAGTAGTCGTAAAAACGTTTGTCATCTTTGGCAGCGTTGCCAAATACTTATCGGGACTTTTTTCTTTTATTTGAGCCGCTTGGGTAACTTAGTTTAATTTCGCGCTTAGACTCGTCTTGCTTCGTCTCTGTTTGTGTACTCCCAGCTCTCCTGTCACTGTGTGTTTATCTTTCGCGCCGCGCACCGTTATGGACTAGTCCATTTCAATGTGAAAGTAGGGGGGTGTATGGAAAAAAAATAGTCTATGTGATATTTTTTGACTAAAGTGTTTTTTTGGTCAGCCCAGAGTCAATTGAAAATACAATGGGCCGCCGATCTAGGCCTAACACTTTTATGGGCCGATAATGATAATAATAATAAATTGTCTGGACAATCTGGGGCCCCTGCACACGTGGGGCCCCTTGGCTGCAGCCTAGTAAGCCTGTGCATTAATCCGCGCCTGGGTATCGGCGCACATGAGAGGGATCCATGACGTTAAGTTACTAGCCGGCTAGTAACTTAACAACTCTGCGGCCGCAGTGTTGTTTACTGACGGTCTGCCGCCGCGCGCCGCGTCATCATATCATCGGTTCCTGCGCATGCAATAGCACTAAAATCGTAAAATTAACTCCTCCTCAATATCAGAAGGGAAACATATATTTATTAAACAGAAAATCAAGTCATTTCAAGTCATTTGACTCAAGTCTAAGTCAAGTATCAAGTCATGAATACCAAGTCAAAGTCAAGTCGAGTCTTTTATGAATCTTAATCAAGCAAGTCTCAAGTCCTAAAATTTGCGACTCGAGTCTAACTCGAGTCAAGTCATGTGACTCGAGTCCCCCATGTCTGCTATTCGCATACACTGGGCATGCGCGTGCCAGTGTAAACAGAAAGCAAATTGTCTGACATTACTCTGCGGTTCAAAATCTGGCTGGCGTGCATCGTGGTTTCTAAAGCTCTCCGTTTATGCCCTTATGCCTGTCTAGACTACAAAGAATCCCCAGAGTTTTCAAACCAAATCGAGGACAGCAGTGTTTCTAAATTTCTCCTTTTTTAGGGGCTCTTAAATCGTGAGGCGTATAACCAGGCTGTTCTCATTAACCGTTTGTACATAAAGCTACGAAAAGTAATACATTGTAATTTGTATGTATTCCACAGATGTTAACTTAATGTTGACTTAACAAGTTGTTTTGGTGCATAAACTTAACTGGCGTCGCAGCATGATGCTAACTTTTTGTCGGCTAAACTTCACTGTAATGTCCGCTGATACGACCGACAGCTCAAAGAGTTCTGTAGCCGGCGTCACGTGACCAGTAGGCAGTCACCTAAATTCGTAGGATATCATACGAATCAGTGTGCATGAATTATGTATGATATCGTGGAAACCCGTTCATGAGAATGCATTGCGTAAACGTAAACTAACATGTAGCCTCAGTGGGTCTGTTTGCTGATCACACTGCCTGTCCCCCATCTCTCCAGCTAAAGGCCCCGGTGTATCTGAACAGCTACGTCTCCATTGCTCTGCTGCCCCGACAGGGGGCCTCTGTGGCAGAGGGCAGAGTGTGTCGAGTGTCAGGCTGGGGATACACCAGCCCCAGTGGAGGCCAGATCCCCTCCACCCTCCGCACCATCACGCTGCCCATCGTCTCCACAGAAAAATGCAACAGCAGTGAGTCCTTTAACGGCAACATCACAGAAAACATGCTCTGCGCTGGTTTCAGTACTGGTGGAAAGGATGCCTGTCAGGTAAGAGGACCTCAGCCGTTTTACTCAGTGTGTGGATATGTTACCTTTTGGAGATTGCAGAGTTATTTCCTCAACCAGCTGCAACGTAAGATGCTGCTTTACATTAACACATCACTAATAACAATCCAAATATGTAATAAACGTAACATTAGCTAGGGTGCAGTTGAAAGAGATGCTTTTTTTTTAAATAAATGGATAAAACATTGACAACAAAAACTGTTCTCCATAATGAGTAGTTTTACTTTTATTACTTTAAGATGTCACTACTAATACTGTACATATCAACTTTTACTTTTGTAACATTTTGAATGCACAACTTTTACTCGTATGTTCACGTTGAGGTATTGCTACTTTTACCTAAGTAAATGATGCGAATACTATATTTTATTTTATGTAATTTCCTAAAACAGCTTACAGGAGTAAATGGTGCATTTGTCCGGGACTATTTTCAGCTGTGGATTAATACAGATTTGGTGCAATAGTGAATGTTTATGGTAGCAGGATGGTGTATGTGGGATTGGGCCAAAATAAACTACAGTGCCCATGTTTCCATGAGGATTAAGCTATTTTAGGCTATGGCTACACAGACAATACTTGCTAGGATCAATTCAGAGTTGGTTATCTTTCCAAAGAGCTGTTGACAACTAGAAAAATATAGAATATCACCAGACCTATCCTTTAAAGGCATGTTTGGTAACTATTTCCAATATACACTTTTTTATATATTGTCTTTACACCCCGACAGCAATAAATAACTTATGGGCTCCGATAAAAAAGAAGCAAGAAAGATCTGTTGTCTGTAGCTGCTGTGATCCTGTAAAAATGCCCACCAATCAATGCCTTGGTGTCCGCTTGGAAAGAACCAATGAAATGCCTCCTCTCCCCGCTGCACGTACTCACGCGTACCAGCCTGAGCTCAGACGCGTCGTCACCACCGGAGTTACTGCAAGTTAACTTAAGAATGGAGGAGAAAACTCTGCCACTGCCGCAGTGGAATGAGATATGAAGTAGTTTTGGTTAAGGAAAATGTCGCTCCTTTCTCCGCTCTGCTCTGAGGCAGCAACACAGCGGTGCTCGTGCACGTCTGTGTGTGGGCGGAGCCCCGGGGTTAGACGGAGGGGTTAGACGGAGCCCCAAAGGAGATGCTACTTTCGAATCTTGCTAGCTTCTCAACGTTACCAACCCTGCCTTTAAGTTTCTTGTTCATTAAAACTTGACCCCACTAGGAGGCCTGGAAGAATATGTTGATATACCTGATGTTTCCTTCTTTCCTGCCGTTTCAGGGGGACTCTGGGGGCCCACTAGTATGTGAGGGCCGGGTCTATGGTTTGGTGTCCTGGGGGAGAGGATGTGCTGATGCACAGTTTCCTGGAGTCTACACCGCTGTGTCCAAGTTCCGCAGGTGGATAGACAACACCATATTTAGCTACTACCAAAAGTGTTAACAAGGATTAAACCCCAATGTTACGCCAGATTAAAAAAAAACACTCAGTGGAGACTTAAAGTTCTTAATTTCAATTATTTGATTTAATATGTTCTTTTTACCATGTGTGCACATTTTAATTATATGTCATGTGTGTGTTAAAATAATAGTTTGGAAATTAAGCTTACAGTATTTGCTTTTTAGCCGAGAGAACAGAAGATTGATACCACTTTCATAAGTGGTAACAATCTTTTCATCTCAAGTGCATTTTTGAAAATGTTTGAATGAAAAGGTTTTCAAGCTTGTATATTTATCATGTCTGTTGTTAAACTGTTTAAAGCATTCCAAAAGCAAAACAAGCAACCAACACCCCTCTGGTAAAAAAAAAGGACATATTGACCACATTTCCACAAACATCAAGAACAAGGTGCCATATCACTGCTTCATTTTCTCAGTGCTCATGAAGAACTAATTGAAATGCTATAAGCAAGTGCATGCATCATTTAACTGGTTCTAACCTGTGCTACAACATCAAAGATTACAGAAGCAATGTTCGTTCACAGGCAATCGACACAATAACAGCAACAGCTGTACAATATAATGCAATCCAGTACACATTTGTGAAGCTTGCAATGTTTACTTTTGTAAGACTGGAACTGAAATGATTTGGAAAAAAACAACTATTCTGATAATCAATTAATCTAAGCAAGCATTGGATGGTTACTGCTTCTCAAATATGAGACGGCTGATTTACCTTGTCTTACATAATGTTACTGTTGGTCCAACAAAAAAGCAATTTTAAGATGTTTTGTTGGGCTCGAGGAAATTGTGGTGGGCATTGTTCACTATTTTCTGACGTACAAATTAATGAATTAGGGAAATAATCGTTGATTCACTGATAATGAAAATGATTTTTTGCTGCAGGAAATTGTTGAATAAAGCTGGGGTAGGCAGTTTTATGACATATGCAGCCGCTTCATTCAGTAACCTGTATGAGTATGAGCCATTTATTTCAATCACCTCAATCATGATTGCTATCCTGATGCAGTTATACAGTATAGCGGCAATTCTGTGAGAATTATCATCCTGTTTTCTTTGCAAACTTGTCTACCTGTTGAGCTCTTTGAGATGACATACTGTGAATCGAAGCTGTAGTTAGCAACATAAACATGAACTTGAATTAGCCACGGTTGTGAGAATTTACGGTTCATGGTTCGCGGTTAGCAGAAGGCTGTGCAATTAGTGACATTTTCTCTTCATCTCTGAATTGCTTTGCCGATATTGACACACTTTTATTGCGTTTATTGTCAGACTTTCTTTTTGATGTAGGCAGTTATTGCCAATGATGGAATAACAACTTTTCCTGCAGGATCTTCCACCATTGAATCAGGCTTCGCCATCTGCATTTGTAGAGAAGCCAATAGGGACGCTCTCTCTGAAATGACCTGCGATTGGCCAAAGTCTGCTGTCCCGGCCTAGATTTTCTAAAAGACTGAAAACAGAGCCAAGAGGAGGTACAAAAGTCTAGTTTTCTCTCAGACCACTTAAATTACAACAAGCTGAAATGTTATTATGAAATCACTGCCCAATGACACAAAAAGAAAAAGAACTGCCTACCCCAGCTTTAAACTATAGGCTCATTTTTCACACCCACATTGTTTGTGGGTTTGTTGTACTGAATTGCCACACCAAACATCAAATGGTAGAATAAATGCTTTTGATCAACTCTATAAATATTGAATAAAAGGGACAAATAATGCACAAATCGATTTATTTATTCCTTACAGTCACATTTTATCAATATAAGACCAAGAATTGTTGTCAATCTGAATGTGTGTGTGTGTGTGTGTGTGTGGTGGTGTGCTGCTGCATTTTCTGAGCATTTCCTTTAGTTTAATTAATAAGTCGATGATTACTGCCAATTTCATATGGTTTATTTATGGAGTAGAGGTGTTATAAACCTGGCACTATGCATAACGCACTTTTAAGTGTGAGAGTTGAGCAAATGCTTGGAAGTAGAGAAGAGAGATTGAAATTGTGTTTGATAAAACGATGACATGAACTGTAGCGTTTTCTTGTTTTATACACTTTAATAAATGACTGATCATCCCCACTCTCTGGCTGACTCCATTTATAATTACAACGCCGTTGTTGCGGCTCAGAGGCTTGTCGAAACTTTCTTTGCTACTTGCTTGCTTCTGTAGTGAGGACTTTAAACAATGCTTGTTTGGATAGATAACTTGTAAAGTCCTCCTTATGCTGTGTCACTTATACAGCAAGTCAGTAAAGCCATTACGGGAGGACACTTAATAAGTCACTCACTACGCTAATGGATTTTTTAAAACTACAGCGATCCCTTTTGTATACAGCAGAGATCTTCAACAGGGGTTGCGGGACCCCTAGTGGGTCCTCAGAGTTACTGCTTGGGGGCAACCAAATTATAAAAATTTTTGAAATCCAACATATTACTAGCAAATATAAATCAGCCTACTTCTGAAAAAAACATTGATAAAGAAGATAGTCACTAAGGTAGCTATACACATGCAGTTAATCCAAATGATTCACTGTGCCACATTTATGTTTAACATTAAAACAGGAATTATATAATCATGCCTACACATATAAATTTAATAGCTATTTTAATATTAGTCTATGCATTAAAAAGGCATATATAAAGGCCTTAGGCCACTGTTCACGTTATTGTAGGCCCAGTTTAATATGCAACATAATTTTATACAATATACACTACTGGTCAAAATTGTTTCTAGTCCAATGAATAGCTTGAAATGGCACAAAGGTAAGTGGTGAACTGTCTGATGTTAAAAAAAAAGTAAGGTTACCAAAACTGAAAAATAATGTATATTTCAGTATTTTACAAAAAGGCCTTTTTCAGGGAACAAGAAATGGGTAAACAATGTAAAGCTGTTCTGCAGCAATGGAGGTTGATCAAGCTTTGAAAGTTGGTGCTACCAATTCCCACAGGTGTTCCAACTTGTCTGGATTAAAAACCCCTCTGTTTGTATAAAAGTATTGTTGGAACACACTGTGGTACCGTACCCTCATGAGCATTATTTGAACAGTATTGTACTGAAGAAAGTAGTGTGTTGCCATAAAAATGGCGGGAAAAAGGCAATTAACAATGGAAGAGAAGAAGAAACTGGGGGAAACTCTGACAGGTAGAGGTCTGGCAGACCCAAAGCCACAATAGAATCAGAAGACAAGTTTCTGAGAGTCAAGAGCTTGCGTGATAGGCAGCTCACAGGACAACAGCTTCAAGCACAGCTTAATAGTGGTTGTAATAAGCAAGTCTCAGTTTCAACTGTAAAGAGAAGACTTCGAGCTGCAGGTTTGATAGGTCGAGTTGCAGCAAGAAAAGCCATTGCTAAGACGTCAGAATAAGTAAAAAGAGGCTTGCCTGGACCAAGAAACACTACTGGCCAATGGACTACTGAAGACTGGAAGAAGGTCTTATGCACTGATGAATCAAAATTTGAAATCTTCGGTTCATCACGCAGGATTTTTGTACGGCGTCGAGTAGGCGAAAGGATGCTTCCTCAGTGTGTGACATCAACTGTCAAACATGGAGGAGGAAGGATGATGGTCTGGGGCTGTTTTGCTGGATCCAGGGTCGGTGATTTGTACAGAGTGAAAGGCACCCTGAACCAAAACGGCTACCACAGCATTTTGCAGCAGTGCCATGCAATACCCTCTGGTATGCACCTAGTTGGTCAGAGGTTCATCCTACAGCAAGATAATGACCCAAAACATAAGTCCAAGCGATGCCAGAACTACCATAGTAAAAAAGAGCAGGATGGTAAGCTTAAAAACATGGAGTGGCCAGCACAGTCACCAGACTTAAACCCCATTGAGCTGGTTTGGGATGAACTGGACAGAAAGGGAAAGCAAAGCAACCTACAAGTGCCACACATTTATGGGAACTTCTGCAACAGAGTTGGGAATAACTTTCTGAAGAATATTTGATTTCCATTGTAGAAAGAATGCCACGAGTGTGTTCAGCATTTAAATCTGCCAAAGGGGGGCTACTATGATAAGTCAAAAATTTAGAAAACATTTTGGTTTATAAATTGATTCCATGATTTATTTTTTTAACTTCAATTATGTATGTGTTCTATTCTTTCATTTCAGAGTACAATAAGACATTGAACTGCATGAATTTCAATAAAAAAAAATTCTAAAACCTTTGACCAGTAGTGTATGTATTAGGCAGTCCCTGTGAAGACGAGCAGAGGCTAAAGCCAGGTGAAATCAGTACAGGCTGCATCACACCTGATAGGTGTCTGTGTATCACAACAGCATGAATAGTTGATGGCCTACTTTAAACATAGCTCTGGTTTCACTGCTTGGCCTCGTTTGCTTCTGTGATGATGGGTGTGTCAGTGCCCCAAGTGATTGATGGATTTCTAGGCTTTCATGTCTCTGATTTTTACAGGCTTGGTTACATAAAAGCGGAATCCTTTTATTCTGGCATGAGAAGGCCTCCCTGGGGAATGTTAGAGTATATCCCCTGACATGGTTGATCCAGAGTTTCCTATATGCACACTGGCTCACAAAGGGAATATTTCCCTCTCTGGGTTTATTATTTCATGTGGACAGACGCGTAACTATCGGTAAGCAGGGTAAGCAGTGCTTACAGGCCCGGACCAATCAGGGGCCCGCATCACTGGAAGATATTGATTGACAGCCGGGGCCCCCTATCGCATTTTCATTACTCGCGACAATCCCAGCAGTCCCACGTGCAGCCACTGACCAAGCGGGAGTGATTTCCTTGTTTCTGTTATGAAGCAAGGGGGTAAGCTTCGCTTCAGAACGCGAACCTACGATGGCGCCATTTTGTTGCTACAAAGCGATCACCTCTTGATAGCATTCCACTGACCGCCATTTTTTTTTTACGTCACTTGACTGTGAATAACTTTACATCTGAAGCGTTTAAAGACTCTATTTGTCCATTGTTTATTTCTAAAGAAACACGACAATGTATAAAAGGCTCCATTACCTTATACCTCACGTTATGGCTCCGTAGCAGACGGTTTTGTAAAAATAGGCTAACGATTGTGTCATAACCAAGGGGGTAAGCTTCGCTTCAGAACGCGAACCTCCGATGGCGCCATTTTGTTGCTACAAAGGTATCACCTCTTGTTAGCATTCCACTGACCGCCATTTATTTTTTTTTCTGTAAGATTGGAAATGATTGAGATTTTTCTTGGCACAGCTACCAGAACACTTACAACTTTCAGACACGTTGCTCACGTCACATTTACGTTGTCTCTGTCAGTTGGAGGCTGCACAGTAAGGGAAGAGATCACCGGAAAAGTGCTTCTAATAGCCTTCACTGGTCTCCGTCCAGAGCAACGGGGTCTATTGGTCCATTATATTTATGTCAATGGTCATAACCAAGTGACTTACTGTCGCACAGTGGAGGAATTACCGTATAGTACAGGAGAAGCTCGCAGGCAGTTTAGACTTACATTAGCTGTTTAGGTTTAATTACTAATGTTAACTAGCATGTTAGTTAGCAATAATTAGCCTGTGCTTATGTTATCTCCTTACATATACCTACACTCTCCGTCTCTATAAGACTGGAAATGATTGAGATTTCTCTTGGCACAGCTACCAGAAGACTTACAACTTTCAGACACGTTGCTCACGTCACATTTACGTTGTCTCTGTCAGTTGGAGGCTGCACAGTAAAGCAAGAGATCACCGGAAAAGTGCTTCTAATAGCCTTCACTGGTCTCCGTCCAGAGCAACGGGGTCTATTGGTCCATTATATTTATGTCAATGGTCATAACCAAGTGACTTACTGTCGCACAGTGGAGGAATTACCGTATAGTACAGGAGAAGCTCGCAGGCAGTTTAGACTTACATTAGCTGTTTAGGTTTAATTACTAATGTTAACTAGCATGTTAGTTAGCAATAATTAGCCTGTGCTTATGTTATCTCCTTACATATACCTACACTCTCCGTCTCTATAAGACTGGAAATGATTGAGATTTCTCTTGGCACAGCTACCAGAAGACTTACAACTTTACAGACACGTTGCTCCACGTCACATTTACGTTGACTGTCTACTGTTGAGTTGGAGGCTACATAGTAAAGCAAGAATCACGGAAAAGTGCTTCTAATAGCCTTCACTGGTCTCTCTCCAGCGCCGTCCAGTGAGCAAGAGATCACCGGAAAAGTGCTTCTAATAGCCTTCACTGGTCTCCGTCCAGAGCAACGGGGTCTATTGGTCCATTATATATTGTCAATGGTCAACAACATACAAATACACGTAATGTTATCTTGATATTTATGTAAAGTTAAATGTTAGAGAAGTGAATGTTACAGGCTGTCACGAGCAGACCGGGCGGGCACCCGGCTACTGCCGAGACCGGGAGTCGAGACCGAATGTAACCGTTAACAACCGCTAGAGTATATAAGCAAACGGTTTGTCTAACGGTTCTCGGCAAGTTTGAGTTATTGACGAAGCCTTGTTTCTGATGCACCTTATGTGATTGTGTTCGGAAATTCATACATTATTGATTGGGAAGTGCATCACATACAAATACACATGTTATCTTAGTTATGTTAAGTTAAATGTTAGAGAAGTGAATGTTACAGGCTGTCACGAGCAGACCGGGCGGGCACCCGGCTACTGCCGAGACCGGGAGTAGCTGGGTGCCGCAGCCGCAGGCAAGTGAACCATTGACCGAATCTATAGACTCGGTTCGCCAACCAACAA
Source organism: Perca schrenkii (assembly GCA_025617405.1). NCBI lineage: Eukaryota > Metazoa > Chordata > Actinopteri > Perciformes > Percidae > Perca > Perca schrenkii. Next base: position 30,591,277 of record CM046793.1, read on the forward strand.
CCGTCCGGTTGAACCGACTCGCGTAAAAGAGCCGGTTGTCACATCACTAGTTGGGATACAGGTGCTGCGAAGTTCATACAAGTTACCAACCGATGTATCCTCGGTAAATGGGCGTGTCAAGAATACATCCGGGAATTTTAATTGTTCTTGGCGAAATGCGAACTTGTGTATTGGGACAGTACTTTGGCAACACGAGATGACGTTTCACAGGGACACAAGGACACAAGTCAATAGAAGAACACAGATTGGGAAACGCCCACAGAGGCTAAATAAACTAGGTAACGAGCAAACACAGGACAGGTGCCACCAGGGCAGGGGAACAGGTGGAGCACATTAGACAATCACACAGGCGGGAAAAAACCGGAAGCAGAACTAGACATGACAAGAAAAAAAACTGACTATCACAATGAAACAGGAAACAGAACAGAATACAAAACAAGAACGAAAATCACTCAATGACAAGGAGACAAAACCCACAGTACAAAAACAATACATAGGGACATACATTAAAGGGGTGATAGAATGATTTATAGGGTATTTCACACTGTTCCTTGTGGTCTCCTAATGGGGTATGTAACATTGGTTGGACTGAAAATGGCCTGGTGGATATTTTATTGGCCCTTATGCATCCATGTGTGTTGGCCCTATTTTCAACAAGAGATTTTCTTCCAAATATGGTATGCTCATGAGCTGCGCGCAGATTGGTTGACGAATCCCCATACACACACATTAGAGACACGCGCTGATTAGTTGAGCGAATCCCCATACACACACATTTGAGACGTGACAGAATCTCATATTCCAGACACTGCAATGTTTTATTACCAAATTCACTTCTGAGACTTTTTTATGCGAGAAATCAACTATATAAAGCTCAAATATTGGCCCTTTTTACGAAAATGTATGGCTAATTGCAAATTTGGAAAGACGTGTCGGACTTTAGGAGCTCCACACAGTCTGACGAGAAAGCGGCAGCCGGCTGGGCTCCATACCCAGGGCAAAGTCACGGTGTATTCAAAAACTCACCAAAATTGGCAGTCGCATCAAGTCTGGTGAAAATTTACGTATTTTAAGGGTTTCGGGAATAGGTGCGCAAAAATGGCTCGCTAGCGCCCCCTACAAAGTTAAAGAAATTGAGCTCCTGCAGTGCGTTTTGACTCACGAAACTTGGTAGAAATATGTAACATGTCAAGATGTACAAAACACGTCATTGGAGCCATACCCTAAACCCAACAGGAAGTCCGCCATTTTGATTTCAAAGTTCAAAATTAGTGCGATTTTGGCCACTTTAACGATCTCCTCCTAGAGATTTCATCCGATCAACTTCAAACTTGGTCTGTATCATCTCAACACCTTAATGATGAAAAGTTGTTAAAAGAGAAACTTCGTCACAGGGCGTGGCCGTGGCGGGGCGGCCATTTTTAGTGTTTGGCGATGAACAAAGAAGTTGTTGTAACTTGAGTGTACGTTGTCCTATCTGCCCAAAATTTCTCACAATTGACAAGGGTCCAGGCCTGAGGACACCTACAGGCCAAAATTGACTTTTAGTCATAGCGCCCCCCCGCTGGCAACAGGAAATGCGCCTTATATGACAAACATCATCCGATTTACATGAAACTTAGAATGTGTGGTCAACATGTGATACTGAACCGCCCCCTATACTTTAACCACACCCACTTAATCAGGCCACGCCCCCTTTCATAACATTTTAACCGTTTAAGGTAGAGTCTTGTGTGAGGTGTCATTGAATTCAGCAGAAAGTTCCTTATTCATTGATGATGGTTTGGCCCGCCCCCTATGCTTAAGCCACGCCCCCTTTTATAACTAATGACCCGTTTGACGTAGACCCTTGTGTGAGGTATCATTGAACTCAGCAGAGACTTCCTTCTTCATTGGTGATGGTTTGGCCCGCCCCCAATGTTTAAGCCACGCCCCCTTTCATAAATGCTGACCCATCTAAGGTAGAGTCTTGTGTGAGGTATCATTACACTCAGCAGAGACTTCCTTCTTCATTTGTGATTGTTTGGCCCGCCCCTTTGTGCTTAGCCACACCCTTTTTTTATAAATGGTGACCTGTTTATGGTAGAGTCTTATGTGAGGTATCAATGAACTCAGCAGACTTACATTTTTATTGGTAAAGGTTTGGCCCCCCTATATTTTGGGCACGCCCCCTTTCACAGCTAATGAACTGTATGACGTAGAGTCTTGTGTGAGGTATCATTGAACTCAGCGGGGAGTTCCCTTTTCATTGGTGATGATTTGCAGCGTCTGAGTGCCGCCCAAATGCACGGTCGCAAGGAGCTGTGTCCGCCGTTAACCCTGACGCACGCAGAGGCGCGAGGGCCCGTCCATCGCTGCTCGCAGCTTTAATTACAGTTTGGATTTCATTACAACACTTATATCACAGCTACCCAAAGGTCTTACAAAGCTAACAAAAGCTAAAAAATATATTGCAATCAAGACCTTGCAATATATTTTTTTTATATGTAGGCTGTCAATATATACTGTAAACATTTCTGGTATATGCACATTTTACAAGACATTAATAGTCAGCAGGACTTTTACAACCTGTAGGCTTATGCTGCATATATATTATTTGTAATGCTATGCAGAAGTTATTGTGTGTTTGAGTTTAATCAGGAATTTTGCAGACTGGTTTGTTCTAAGTTCTAAGTTCTTTGTGTGTGTGTTTACATTTCCAACAATGCTACCTCATTCTCCAGGTTTTGATCTCAAGTACCTATATTTTTGTTAGTTGAAGAAGAAAACATATGTAAGTATACTTTATCCTTAAAAGAAGCACTTTTTGTTAGAGAAGAGAAAAAAACAAGTTTGGTAAACTTTTTTAGTTTTGTACTTTGGGAATTTGGGAATGTTTCAAGAAATAAACATTGTTTAAAGGCAAAAGTTTTTCCACTCCCTGCACTTTGAAAGGACAAAATAGGTTAACAGTCCTCAGGACATTGCTAGATCTCCTAAACAAAACAAAACAAAAATCTAACAGGGGTCATAACTGCACTTTACACAAGTACCATTGTGAACTAGTTTTCAACACCCAATATTTGAAGGCTTTGGTCAAGTGAGTTTAATCACATTGGAGAGAAGTAGCAATTTCAGAGAAAGAAGCTCCAGTGACCGACGGCTGTTATAGACACGACACTGGGGGACAGAAAGCAGGATATGCAGTGGTAAAACAGCAAGTGTATGCAGCAATAAGATACAAAAGAGGGGAAGCACATGAAACAGTAGCCGCAGGCAAAATCACTCACAAACCCTCAGCACAGAGGGCAGAACTGAAAGCACTATCAGAAGCACTAAAATGGGGAAAGGGAAAAATAGTGAACATCTACACTGACTCAGCCTATGCTCATGGTGTAGTCCATTATGAACTAAGCAGGTGGTATTGAGGGGGGTTCATAACAGCCTCATGTACCCCCATAAAACACCAAGACATCATCACAGAACTGGCAACTAATCTGCAGCTACCACAGAAAGTGCCAGTTTTGAAATGTAAAGGACATCAAAAAGGGAAAGATTACATTACTCAGGGAAATGAGGCTGCAGGTGAAGCAGCTGGCTATGGGCCGCATAATTACCAAATGGCGGCTATGCAAGTGACTGATTCTCCCGAACCACATCAGCTAATGACATAATAACATTGCAGAACAAAGCAGGGCCATATGAGTGGGGAGTGTGGACGGATAGAGGGGCTATCAAAAAAGCTCATAATGGTAAGATCATTGTACCTTCGGGTCTCCTTCATTTATTGATCAAACAAGCACATGGACAAACTCATTGCGGGAAAACGCAGACAGTAAGAAACATGGAGCGTATGTGGTGGCACCCATACATGACTGAATCTGTAGGGTAGTACGTCTCCCAGTGTACAACATGTAATCACCACAATGTGCGCGCAACATTGAAACCATGGGAACGTATCCAGTGCCATTGATCCCGTGGTCAGAGATAATGGTCGATTACACAGACATGGGACCTGACCAGCACGTAGCAGGTATGAGATATCTGCTGGTCATAATTGATTGTTAAACCAAATGGGTGGAGGCTATCCCCAGGGGCGTAGCACCAGACCCTGGGCCCTATGCATAGGCAGTCCTGATAGGCCCCCATGTTGTCAACCAGATCCTCTGGCAAAAACTGGTCTGCACTGCTCTGCCTACTTTCCAGTTCCTCATCTCTCATTTCCACACTGTGCTCAGAGCTCCCTGCTGTCTTCACTCCCATCCCACCAATCAGATGTTATCTATCATCTTTCTCTATGAAGGATACATCTGATAATAACCTCTTATCCTTATTGTAACCTAATATAATAAAACACACTAAGATGTTAGTGTTACTCAACACCTTTCTGTCAAAATGGCTAAACATGGTTTGCTTTAATTTTGATATAAGCTCCCCTTGTCTCAAATCCAAAGAGGATGATGAGGGGTCTGTTGCTCCCTGTTGTGACAGTTTCTGAAACTGAGGGCCATGTGTTTCACAATGTTAAGATCTGCTTCTACTAAATCTGACATAACTATAATGTTGACATATGTATCTACAATGAGCTACCGAGCCTGACACTGATTAGCCTATTATTGCTAATTATAGACAGTATAGCATATTAATTTAAAAGTGAACATGTTTTAAATTAGGCTATTACAATAGTGTGTTGTATGCAAACAGCATTGTTAGTGTAGTTTATTTATTTATTTAGCCTTTACCTCAGATTACAAGTATAACCAAATTATCATTTGAAATGTATGTTCTGCTCTTTCAATGGGTTGTCTGTCTCAGTCCGTTTTTAGCAGTAACAGTCACGGAGATATTTAAGCAGTTTAGCACCATGGATTTAGGTTTTTTCTAGTTTGTGCTCACCTCTCTTTGAAAAGAAGTCAGTTACCAATTGTTTCCCCTCATTCTGTTTTCTCTCCTCCTCCTGTCTTTCTTTTTGGTAACCTGATTTGGCTTTCTTTGAGAAATATATTTCTACAGCACTAGTTTGTGCTGCACCAGACGCTCAACTGATCTAGCTAACGTAAACAAAATGCGTGCAGATGGACTATACCATTTGGCGCATTAGCAGGGGGGGGGACCTTAGATAGTCTTTTTTGTATACAAAATGTAGTCAGTCAATCAACCAAGTTATTCAGCCAATACACTAACTTTACATTGCATCTGACATGCATTATGAAATTTAATCAGGAAATGAAAATATATATAAAAAATATATTCCAGACTTTTCAAGGGCCCTCTCTCCCCTTGGGCCCTGGTAATCAATATCGGTTTCACCCCCAGTCAACGCCCCTGCACTTTAGCAACAGAATGGTCAAAGGCACTTTAGCAATAGAATGGTTTATACCTTGATTTCTCTGGAGCAGGTTTTTCTCCATAATTCCAGGGTAGATATGGACATGCTGGGCATCAATCAATCAATCGTAAGCAATAGAATCAATCAAGAGAAGATCATGTCGAAGATCATGTTGTATGTGAATTAGGTTTCCATTTCAACAAGGTCACTGCAAAGTGAGTCACTTTAGTAATAGAATGGTAAAAGGCACTTTAGCAATAGAATGGTCTATACCTTGATTTCACTGGAGATGGGTTTTCTCCAGTATTCCAGGGAAGATATGGACATGCTGGGCATCAATCAATCAATCGTAAGCAATAGAATCAATCAAGAGAAGAAGATCACTGAAGATCTGTCTTATGTGAATCAGGTTTCCATTTCAACGGGGAGCCATATTTGGCCTTTTGGGGGCACTGCAAAGTGAGTCACTTTAGCAATAGAATGATAAAACGCACTTTAGCAATAGAATGGTCTATACCTTGATTTCACTGGAGATGGGTTTTCTCCAGTATTGCAGGGTAGATATGGACATGCTGGGCATCAATGGGACACTGAAGATCTGTGTTATGTGAATCAGGTTTCCATCTCAATGGGGAGCCATATTTGGCCATTTGGGGGAACTGCAAAGTGAGTCACTTTAGCAATACTGTAATGTAGGGCTGTCCTCGACTAAAGAAATTCTTAGTCGACTAACACTTATAGGATTTTGTCAACTAATCGATTAGTTGATTTAATTGACAGAGCTGTGCTCTTTGAGAGGTGGTTAAGACTAGAAAAGCACAATATAAATGTAGTTAATTAACCATCTGTAAAACTGAGTTTCTCCACAATTAATCCTGCAAAAGCACCACTTTAAATCTTGTGTTTACCATAAATGTGCTCAGAAGTTTCTTGGAAATGAGTAATTCAGCATGAATAAGCATAAAAAATGACTAATCGACTAAAGAAATCTTAGTCGACTAAGACCAAAACGACCGATTAGTCGACTAATCGACTAAGAGGTGGCAGCCCTACTGTAATGTCTGTAATGTCTAAATGTAATGTCCAACTGTAATGTCTGTAATGTCCAACTGTAATGTCTGTAATGTATAACTGTAATGTCCAACTGTAATGTCTGTAATGTCTAACTGTAATGTCCAACTGTAATGTCCAACTGTAATGTCTGTAATGTCCAAGTGTAATGTCTGTAATGTCCAACTGTAATGTCTGTAATGTCTGTAATGTCTAACTGTAATGTCCAACTGTAATGTCTGTAATGTCCAACTGTAATGTCTATAATGTCCAACTGTAATGTCTTTAAGGTGCAACTGTAATGTCCAATTGTAATGTCTGTAATGTCTAACTGTAATGTCTCTAATGTCTAACTGTAAAGTCCAACTGTAATGTCTAATGTCTAACTGTAATGTCCAACTGTAATGTCTGTAATGTCTAACTGTAATGTCTGTAATGTCCAAGTGTAATGTCTGTAATGTCCAACTGTAATGTCTGTAATGTCCAACTGTATTGTCTGTAATGTCTAACTGTAATGTCTGTAATGTCTAACTGTAATGTCCAACTGTAATGTCTGTAATGTCTAACTGTAATGTCCAACTGTAATGTCTGTAATGTCCAACTGTAATGTCTGTAATGTCCAACTGTAATGTCTGTAATGTCCAACTGTAATGTCTGTAATGTCCAACTGTAATGTCTGTAATGTGTAACTGTAATGTCTGTAATGTCTAACTGTAATGTCCAACTGTAATGTCTGTAATGTCCAAATGTAATGTCTGTAATGTCTAACTGTAATGTCTGTAATGTCTAACTGTAATGTCCAACTGTAATGTCTGTAATGTCCAACTGTAATGTCTGTAATGTCCAACTGTAATGTCCAACTGTAATGTCTGTAATGTCTAACTGTAATGTCTGTAATGTCCAAGTGTAATGTCCAACTGTAATGTCTGTAATGTCCAACTGTAATGTCTGTAATGTCTAACTGTAATGTCCAACTGTAATGTCTGTAATGTCTAACTGTAATGTCCAACTGTAATGTCCAACTGTAATGTCTGTAATGTCCAACTGTAATGTCTGTAATGTCCAACTGTAACTGTAATGTCTGTAATGTCTAACTGTAATGTCCAACTGTAATGTCTGTAATGTCCAACTGTAATGTCTGTAATGTCCAACTGTAATGTCTGTAATGTGCAACTGTAATGTCCAATTGTAATGTCTGTAATGTCTAACTGTAATGTCTGTAATGTCTAACTGTAATGTCCAACTGTAATGTCTGTAATGTCCAACTGTAATGTCTGTAATGTCTAACTGTAATGTCTGTAATGTCCAAGTGTAATGTCTGTAATGTCCAACTGTAATGTCTGTAATGTCCAACTGTATTGTCTGTAATGTCTAACTGTAATGTCTGTAATGTCTAACTGTAATGTCCAACTGTAATGTCTGTAATGTCTAACTGTAATGTCCAACTGTAATGTCTGTAATGTCCAACTGTAATGTCTGTAATATCCAACTGTAATGTCTGTAATGTCCAACTGTAATGTCTGTAATGTCCAACTGTAATGTCTGTAATGTCTAACTGTAATGTCTGTAATGTCTAACTGTAATGTCCAACTGTAATGTCTGTAATGTCCAACTGTAATGTCTGTAATGTCTAACTGTAATGTCTGTAATGTCTAACTGTAATGTCCAACTGTAATGTCTGTAATGTCCAACTGTATTGTCTGTAATGTCTAACTGTAATGTCCAACTGTAATGTCTGTAATGTCTAACTGTAATGTCTGTAATGTCCAAGTGTAATGTCCAACTGTAATGTCTGAAATGTCTGTAATGTCCAACTGTATTGTCTGTAATGTCTAACTGTAATGTCTGTAATGTCTAACTGTAATGTCTGTAATGTCCAACTGTAATGTCTGTAATGTCCAACTGTATTGTCTGTAATGTCTAACTGTAATGTCTGTAATGTCTAACTGTAATGTCCAACTGTAATGTCTGTAATGTCTAACTGTAATGTCCAACTGTAATGTCTGTAATGTCCAACTGTAATGTCTATAATATCCAACTGTAATGTCTTTAATGTGCAACTGTAATGTCTGTAATGTCCAACTGTAATGTCTGTAATGTGTAACTGTAATGTCTGTAATGTCTAACTGTAATGTCCAACTGTAATGTCTGTAATGTCCAACTGTAATGTCTGTAATGTCTAACTGTAATGTCTGTAATGTCTAACTGTAATGTCCAACTGTAATGTCTGTAATGTCCAACTGTAATGTCTGTAATGTCTAACTGTAATGTCCAACTGTAATGTCTGTAATGTCTAACTGTAATGTCTGTAATGTCCAAGTGTAATGTCCAACTGTAATGTCTGAAATGTCTGTAATGTCCAACTGTATTGTCTGTAATGTCTAACTATAATGTCTGTAATGTCTAACTGTAATGTCTGTAATGTCTAACTGTAATGTCTGTAATGCCTAACTGTAATGTCCAACTGTAATGACTGTAATGTCTAACTGTAATGTCCAACTGTAATGTCTAACTGTAATGTCCAACTGTAATGTCCAACTGTAATGTCTGTAATGTCCAAGTGTAATGTCTGTAATGTCCAACTGTAATGTCTGTAATGTCTGTAATGTCTAACTGTAATGTCCAACTGTAATGTCTGTAATGTCCAACTGTAATGTCTATAATGTCCAACTGTAATGTCTTTAATGTGCAACTGTAATGTCCAATTGTAATGTCTGTAATGTCTAACTGTAATGTCTCTAATGTCTAACTGTAAAGTCCAACTGTAATGTCTAATGTCTAACTGTAATGTCCAACTGTAATGTCTGTAATGTCTAACTGTAATGTCTGTAATGTCCAAGTGTAATGTCTGTAATGTCCAACTGTAATGTCTGTAATGTCCATAACTGTAATGTCTAACTGTAATGTCTGTAATGTCTAACTGTAATGTCCAACTGTAATGTCTGTAATGTCTAACTGTAATGTCCAACTGTAATGTCTGTAATGTCCAACTGTAATGTCTATAATATCCAACTGTAATGTCTTTAATGTGCAACTGTAATGTCTGTAATGTCCAACTGTAATGTCTGTAATGTGTAACTGTAATGTCTGTAATGTCTAACTGTAATGTCCAACTGTAATGTCTGTAATGTCCAAATGTAATGTCTGTAATGTCTAACTGTAATGTCTGTAATGTCTAACTGTAATGTCCAACTGTAATGTCTGTAATGTCCAACTGTATTGTCTGTAATGTCTAACTGTAATGTCCAACTGTAATGTCTGTAATGTCTAACTGTAATGTCTGTAATGTCCAAGTGTAATGTCCAACTGTAATGTCTGAAATGTCTGTAATGTCCAACTGTATTGTCTGTAATGTCTAACTATAATGTCTGTAATGTCTAACTGTAATGTCTGTAATGTCTAACTGTAATGTCTGTAATGCCTAACTGTAATGTCCAACTGTAATGACTGTAATGTCTAACTGTAATGTCCAACTGTAATGTCGTTAATGTCCAACTGTAATGTCTGTAATGTCTAACTATAATGTCTGGAATTTCTAACTGTAATGTATGTAATGTCTAACTGTAATGTCCAACTGTAATGTCTGTAATGTCTAACTGTAATGTCTATAATGTCTGTAATGTCCAAGTGTAATGTCCAACTTTATTGTCTGTAATGTCTAACTGTAATGTCTGTAATGTCCAACTGTAATGTCTGTAATGTCCAACTGTAATGTCTGTAATGTCTAACTTTAATGTATGTAATGTCTAACTGTAATGTCTGCAATGTCCAAGTGTAAAGTCTGAAATGTCCAACTGTAATGTCTGTAATGTCCAACTGTATTGTCTGTAATGTCTGTAATGTCTAACTGTAATGTCCAACTGTAATGTCTGTAATGTCCAACTGTAATGTCTATAATGTCCAACTGTAATGTCTATAATGTCCAACTGTAATGTCTTTGATGTGCAACTGTAATGTCTGTAATGTCCAACTGTAATGTCTGTAATGTCCAACTGTAATGTCTGTAATGTCCAACTGTATTGTCTGTAATGTCTGTAATGTCTAACTGTAATGTTCAACTGTAATGTCTAACTGTAATGTCCAACTGTAATGTCTTTAATGTCCAACTGTAATGTCTATAATGTCCAACTGTAATGTCTATAATGTCCAACTGTAATGTCTTTAATGTGCAACTGTAATGTCTGTAATGTCCAACTGTAATGTCTGTAATGTCTAACTGTAATGTCTGTAATGTCTAACTGTAATGTCCAACTGTAATGACTGTAATGTCTTACTGTAATGTCCAACTGTAATGTCTGTAATGTCCAACGGTAATGTCGTTAATGTCCAACTGTAATGTCTGTAATGTCCAACTGTATTGTCTGTAATGTCTGTAATGTCTAACTGTAATGTTCAACTGTAATGTCTAACTGTAATGTCCAACTGTAATGTCTTTAATGTCCAACTGTAATGTCTATAATGTCCAACTGTAATGTCTATAATTTCCAACTGTAATGTCTTTAATGTGCAACTGTAATGTCTGTAATGTCCAACTGTAATGTCTGTAATGTCCAACTGTAATGTCTGTAATGTCTAACTGTAATGTCTATAATGTCTGTAATGTCCAAGTGTAATGTCTGTAATGTCCAAGTGTAATGTCCAACTTTATTGTCTGTAATGTCCAACTGTAATGTCTGTAATGTCCAACTGTAATGTCTGTAATGTCCAACTGTAATGTCTGTAATGTCTGTAATGTCCAACTGTATTGTCTGTAATATCTGTAATGTCTAACTGTAATGTTCAACTGTAATGTCTGTAATGTCCAACTGTAATGTCTGTAATGTCCAACTGTAATGTCTTTAATGTCCAACTGTAATGTCTGTAATGTCCAACTGTAATGTCTGTAATGTCCAACTGTATTGTCTGTAATGTCTGTAATGTCTAACTGTAATGTTCAACTGTAATGTCTGTAATGTCTAACTGTAATGTCCAACTGTAATGTCTGTAATGTCCAACTTTAATGTCTATAATGTCCAACTGTAATGTCTGTAATGGCCAACTGTAATGTCTGTAATGTCCAACTGTAATGTCTGTAATGTCCAACTGTATTGTCTGTAATGTCTGTAATGTCTAACTGTAATGTTCAACTGTAATGTCTAACTGTAATGTCCAACTGTAATGTCTGTAATGTCCAACTGTAATGTCTATAATGTCCAACTGTAATGTTTATAATGTGCAACTGTAATGTCTGTAATGTCCAACTGTATTGTCTGTAATGTCTGTAATGTCTAACTGTAATGTTCAACTGTAATGTCTGTAATGTCTAACTGTAATATCTGTAATGTCCAACTGTAATGTCTTTAATGTCCAACTGTAATGTCTGTAATGTCCAACTGTAATGTCTGTAATGTCCAACTGTATTGTCTGTAATGTCTGTAATGTCTAACTGTAATGTTCAACTGTAATGTCTGTAATGTCTGTAATGTCCAACTGTAATGTCTTTAATGTCCAACTGTAATGTCTGTAATGTCCAACTGTAATGTCTGTAATGTCCAACTGTATTGTCTGTAATGTCTATAATGTCTAACTGTAATGTTCAACTGTAATGTCTGTAATGTCTAACTGTAATGTCCAACTGTAATGTCTGTAATGTCCAACTGTAATGTCTATAATGTCCAACTGTAATGTTTATAATGTCCAACTGTAATGTCTGTAATGTCCAACTGTAATGTCTATAATGTCCAACTGTATTGTCTGTAATGTCCAACTGTATTGTCTGTAATGTCTGTAATGTCTAACTGTAATGTTCAACTGTAATGTCTAACTGTAATGTCCAACTGTAATGTCTGTAATGTCCAACTGTAATGTCTATAATGTCCAACTGTAATGTCTATAATGTCCAACTGTAATGTCTTTAATGTGCAACTGTAATGTCTGTAATGTCCAACTGTAATGTCTGTAATGTCTAACTGTAATGTCTGTAATGTCTAACTGTAATGTCCAACTGTAATGACTGTAATGTCTAACTGTAATGTCCAACTGTAATGTCTGTAATGTCCAACGGTAATGTTGTTAATGTCCAACTGTAATGTCTGTAATGTCTATGTCTGGAATTTCTAACTGTAATGTATGTAATGTCTAACTGTAATGTCCAACTGTAATGTCTGTAATGTCTAACTGTAATGTCCAACTGTAATGTCTGTAATGTCTAACTGTAATGTCTATGTCTGTAATGTCCAAGTGTAATGTCTGTAATGTCCAAGTGTAATGTCCAACTTTATTGTCTGTAATGTCCAACTGTAATGTCTGTAATGTCCAACTGTAATGTCTGTAATGTCCAACTGTAATGTCCAACTGTAATGTCTGTAATGTCCAACTGTAATGTCTGTAATGTCCAACTGTATTGTCTGTAATGTCTGTAATGTCTAACTGTAATGTTCAACTGTAATGTCTGTAATGTTTAACTGTAATGTCTGTAATGTCTAACTGTAATGTTCAACTGTAATGTCTGTAATGTTTAACTGTAATGTCTGTAATGTCCAACTGTAATGTCTATAATGTCCAACTGTAATGTCTATAATGTCCAACTGTAATGTATTTAATGTGCAACTGTAATGTATGTAATGTCTAACTGTAATGTCTGTGTAGAAGCTTTTTCCTGTTGGCCCTTTGCTCCCTGGTTTGCTGCTACTTGTGGCTGAGCTGGATATATCTTGACGCATGCAGTTGTAAAGATGAGGAGTAGAACTTGATGTACCCGATTCAATGATCATTTATTATTCTTGATGTAGATGAAATATTACATAAACAAAAAACTTGAGGTAACAATTAAATTAAAGCAGTCTGTTGTATGGTAGCAAACGGCTTGTCACGTCATGGCACCACAGGGCACACCAACACACGGTCAAAAGACAGTTTCCCCTCTCAGGCCACGCCCACTCCTGTGGCTTCCTGTCTTTTAAGCCTTTCCACTTGGGCTCCACCTTCAGCCTCCCAACAGCCCTCTAGGTGGGTGTAGACTGACCTATGGCCACACATACTCACTCATCCACAAACACACACATACTCTCAACTTTTCAGAAGAATGAATCATAAAATAAACCCAAAGCTCAATTGGGCTTCTACATACCGGCCCCTAATTGTGTTTATAGAGGAAAACACAATTACTTTCTTAAACAATAAAGGAGCCATTTATACTTGCATTCTTTCTACTACATCTTATAGTAAGATTTGAAATGAAACACAAAAGTGAATGAATCAACTTATCTTGGATGTTCTTGAATGCTCAGGAGGCAACAGGACCTTCGTCACCCTCTAACAGCAAGCAGATTTTGGACACTGGCCTCTCCAGTACGCTTGTCTTTGTTTTCAGCTTCACAACCCGGACATGACCTCTGGCATCAGGTTTGGCCTCAACAATTCTTCCCAGTATCCACGAGCTGCGAGGAGCAGTACTGTCTGCGATCAACACGATGTCCCCTGGAATGAAATTTCTTCTTGCTCTTGACCATTTTTGTCGTTCTTGTAGAAGAGGGAGGTATTCCAGGAGCCATCTCTTCCAAAACAGCTCAGCCAAATACTGGACCTGTCTCCAGCGTCGTCTGTGGTACAGATCTGACCATGACACAACTCCAGGGGGCAGAATTGGGTTAGTTCTGAGCAACAGAATATGATTCGGTGTTAGGGCCTCTAGATCTTGTGGGTCACCAGATACTTTTGTAATGGGACGGCTGCTAAGAATTGCCTCAACTTCACAGAAAACAGTGTGTAGCCCTTCATCGTCTAAGGTTTGTTGTTTTAAGACTGAGCACAAGACATGCCTTACCATTCTGATGAGGCGTTCCCAGAACCCACCATGGTGAGAGGCTGTAGGGGTGTTGAAGCTCCACTGAATTCCTTCCTTCAACAGAGTTTGGTGGATCCTCCTTTGATCCAAAGTTCTGAGTGCTTCTCTTAGTTCTCTTTCTGCACCGACAAGGTTAGTGCCATTATCTGATCTTAAGTGTTGTGCCTGTCCTCTTCGACACAGAAACCTTCTGATGGCATTAATGCATGAGTGAGTAGTTAAAGAACAGGCTACCTCTAGATGTACTGCTCGGCTGGTCATGCAGGTAAAGATGACACTGTATCTCTTCATCGTGCTCCTTCCCCTTCTTACCTCAAAAAGACGGAAGTGGTCAAGGCCAACATTGGAGAACGGTGGTAAGTCTGTGACCAGTCTTTCACTTGGCAGGTCAGCCATCTTTTGTTCGCCAGCTTTACCTCTGTGCTTCCTGCAAGTCACACATTGAGAGAGAACCTTTCTTGCAGCAGAGTTACCATTTGTTATCCAGTATGTTTTTCGTACCTGAGATAGCATGTGGTTCCTTCCCCCATGTCCAGTTCGAACATGGAAATGGCGCAGGACAAGGGTGGCTACGTGGTGATTTTTGGCCAAGATGGCAGGGTGTTTTCTTTCCTCAGGCATTGCTGTTCTTCTGAGGCGCCCACCCACTCTGAGAATTCCATTGTCCAGCACTGGATCCAATCTGTATATGCTACTGTCCTTTTTCACATTGGAAGCACCCTCTTGCAGCATGGCGATTTCCTCAGGGAAACTTTGTCTCTGTACATAGGAGAGAATAGCCTTTTCTGCCATCATCAGATCATCAACCATTATTGCGTCTTTTAGGTTGTCTTTGATATACCCTTTTGTGATTCTGGTTACCCTTGGAGTCTGCTTACAGCCTTTGTTTGAGTCAATTCCTTTCTGCACAAGGAGTTTTTTTAATACCCCTTTAATTTTTAGGATCCATGCAACAGCTACCCTCAACTTCAGCCAGTCTGAAAAGTGATTGAGCAACTTGTCTGTGGGCCTTTCCTCACATGTCTGCATGATTGCATTCACTGTTGCAGATTTCCTCACCTCTGGATCATCTTCACAAAGTTCTACTTTGTCCACGGATTGATTCGGCCAGTCCTCTTCTGATGACCAAAGGAACTCTGGTCCAGAGATCCATCTTGGGTTCCTCATGAACCTCTCTGCGCTCACACCCCTAGAGCAGTCGTCAGCAGGGTTTCTCTTTGTGTCAATATATCTCCACTGAAAGACTTGTGTGGCCTCCCTAATCCTAGATGTCCTATTTGCCACATAGGTATGAAACCGAGTGTGGTCATTTGAGATGTACTTTAAGACAGATGTGCTGTCAGACCAAAACACTGACCTGTCTGCAGGTGGCAGCAATTCTTCTTTTAACATTTTATCCACCTTAACTGACAAGGCTGCAGCTGCTAACTCCAGCCTTGGGATGGTCTGCCGTTTTAATGGAGCTACTCTTGCCTTGCCAATCAAGAATGCTACATAGACCTTTCCTTCTGCATTTGTCATTCAGAGATAGCTGACTGTTCCATAGCCCAGCTCACTGGCATCAGAGAAGTGGTGAATCTGGTTATGCACTGACTCACCAAAATCCTTTGGCTTAAAGCAGCGTGGAACTACAAAGTCTGTGAGTTGTGAGAGACTGCCAGTCCATCTGATCCACTGGTCTGAAAGTGAGTTGGGAAAAGCCATGTCCCATCCAAGGTCCTGTCGGCACAATTCCTGCAACAACGGTTTAGCTGGCAAGGTAAATGGACACAGAAAGCCTAATGGATCATATATAGAGCTTACCATTGACAGGATGCCCCTCCTGGTAAGTGCACGCTCACTGATCGTGATGTTGAACTTGAAGGAGTCACTTTGGACACACCATTGAAGTCCTAAGGCTCGTTCCATAGGCAATTGATCTTTGCTCAAGTCCAAGTCTTTTATCTCTTTAGCTCTGTCTTCTTGTGGAACAGAACCAAGGACAGCTCTACTGTTGCTTATCCACTTTGACAAATGGAAGCCTCCTCTATGACAGACTTCAGTGAGGTTTGAGATTAGTTCCATTGCTTCTAGTTCTGTGGGCATTGATTTCAAACAATCATCTACGTAGAAGTGCTCCATGACTGTGTTTGTTACCTCAGGAGGGAAGTTGCTTGCATTGTCCTGTGCAGTCTTTCTGAGAGCAAAGCTGGCTATGCTTGGTGAAGAGACAGCACCAAACAAATGAATAGTCATGCGATATTCCACTGGAGCATCATTCACATTTCCTTGTGGCCACCATAAGAAGCGCAGGAAGTCTGTGTCACTTTCAGTTACCTTGACTTGGTGGAACATGGCCTGTATGTCCGCCATCAGCGCCACTGGTTCTTCTCGGAAACGTGTCAGCACTCCAAACAGCGTGTTTGGCAAATTCGGGCCTTGGAGTAGTTCAGCGTTAAGGGATGTCCCCTGAAAGGTTGCCCCACAGTCAAACACCACTCTAATGGTCTTCTTTTTTGGGTGATACACCCCATGATGAGGGATATACCAAACCTTTCCATCAGTCCTGTCCAGTTGGGCAGAGGGAACCACTTCAGCGTAGCCCTTGTGAATGACATCACTGAGGAACTCTGCATACTCTCTTTGATAGTTCGGCTCTCTTTTGAACTTCCTTTTCAGATTCAGCAGGCGCTGTTCTGCAACAACGCGGTTGTTGGGCATTGTGACATTATCTGCTTTGAAAGGTAAGTTAATGTAGTAGTGACCTTCTTTCACCTTTACAGATTCATTAACAATTCCAGGAATTTCTTGTCGTTGACTGACATTTCACTTTTTTTCTTCATAGGCTTTCTCATTGAAGTCTGTGTTGTATTGACTCACCAGAAGTTCTTGCAGGTTGACCAAGGAGATCCTATTTGCCGTCACTGTGGCCATTTCCACACCTTTGCTGCGTTGATTATATTAATCGTTGATTACCCAACCTAACAATGTTCTTACAGCATAAGGTCCATCTTCTTGCGAGTTGATTACCTGCCAAGGTTCCATAACATTTGCTGCATTCATTCCTATGAGCAAGTCCATGTCAGAGTCTATTTGAGGTAACTGGACCTCACTAAGGTAAGGCCATTGCTTTAAATCTTCTTGTGTTGGGATGTTCTCTTTTGTTACAGGCATATATTTCTGTGTGTAGACATCAGGTAAAGGAATGAATTTCTTGCCTTTAAGTTCACTGACTTCTAAACCAGATACTAACACACTTTTTATTTAGTCTCTTGTGCCATTGTTCTCAGTAGTATGGTCGTTTGTTGCCCCTCTAGACACAGCTTCTGCGCCAGACTCTTTGTGCAGAATGTTGCTGAACTGCCAGGATCCAGAAGAGCATAAGTTTGAATGATTTTGTTGCCTTTGGCAGCCTTAACTCGCACAGGAAGGATTGACAGTGCACATTTACTGTTCCCGGCCCCTGTATGTCCACAAGCATTTGATAACACTTTGCTGATGTGTTTCTGTGACTGCTCTGATGACCTTGAGGCATGACCTTTAGCCCCAAAGTTGATGTGAAGCACATTGGGATGTTTTTGGTTGCAGATGTTACATGTAAGACGGTCTTTGCAGTCTTTGCTCATGTGCCCTTTACACAAACAACCAAAGCAGAGTCCTTTTTCCTTTAAAAAGTTTAACTTTTCCCTGTGTGCTTTCTTCTTAAAGTGAGAGCAGTCCTCCAGACAATGAGCACCATACAGCAGAGGCATGGAGTTTTCACATCACTATTCCAAGGTAGACTTGGGTCTACAAAGGGTCTTACTTGCATTGGGCCTTTTACTCCTGCTTGCAACTGGTTCTTGTATATCTCCAAATATTGGGTTGGAACATATCTTGGCCTCTTTCTCAATAAACTGTTCAGAATCAGAATCAGAATCAGAATCAGAAAAGCTTTATTGCCAAGTACATTTTTTACACATACAAGGAATTTGTTTTGGTGTCGTAGGTGCATGTCACACATTATCTAAAATAAGTTAAACAAACAGGTTAACAGAACAGACAATATAAGTATAAATATATAAATATATGTGTATATGTACACACACAGGATGTAACATAATAAAATAAGAGTAACAGTTAAGATAAAAAAGAGCAGATTAAGTACAGTGGCATGTAGAGCCAGAGGTGGGTGTGGAGAGAGTCAGGGTGGATTCCGGGCCTTGTTAATAAGGCTAGTGGCGGAGGGGGAAAAAGCTGTCCTTGTGACGTGAGGTCTTGGTCCTGATGGACCTCAGCCTCCTGCCAGAGGGGAGTAGCTCAAAGAGTTTGTGTCCGGGGTGGGAGGGGGTCAGCCACAATCTTTCCAGCACGCTTCAGAGTCCTGGTGGCGTAAAGGTCCTGGAGCGGTGGGAGATTGCAGCCAATCACCTTCTCAGCTGACCGAATGACACGCTGCAGTCTGCCCTTGTCCTTGGCAGTGGCAGCAGCGTACCAGATGGTGATGGAGGATGTGAGGATGGACTCAATGATGGCTGTGTAGAAGTGCACCATCATTGTCTTTGGCAGGCTGAATTTCTTCAGCTGCCGCAGGAAGTACATCCTCTGTTGTGCTTTTCTGACGAGGGAGCTGATGTTCAGCTCCCACTTGAGGTCTTGGGAGATTGTAGTTCCCAGGAAGCGGAAAGACTCCACAATGTTAATTGTGGAGTCACTGAGTGTGATAGGGGCAGGTGGGGCAGAATTCTTCCTGAAGTCCACAACCATCTCCACTGTCTTTAGAGCGTTGAGCTCTAGGTTGTTTTGCTTGCACCAGGTCACCAGGTGGTCAGCCTCCCGACCTGTAGGCGGACTCGCCTCCATCAGAGATGAGTCCGATGAGGGAGGTGTCGTCCGCGAACTTTAGAAGCTTGACAGACTGGTGACTGGAAGTGCAGCTGTTAGTGTACAGGGAGAAGAGTAGAGGAGAAAGAACACAGCCCTGAGGGGATCCGGTGCTGATGGTCTGTGAGTCGGAGATGTCTTTCCCCAGCTTCACATGCTGCTTCCTGTCAGACAGGAAGTCAGTGATCCACCTGCAGGTGGAGTCAGGCACACCAAGCTGGGAGAGCTTCTCCTGGAGCAGAGCTGGGATGATGGTGTTGAAGGCAGAGCTGAAGTCCACAAACAGGATCCTGGCGTAGGTTCCTGCAGAGTCCAGGTGCCGGAGGATGTAGTGGAGGGCCAGGTTGACTGCATCATCTACAGACCTATTGGCTCTGTAGGCAAACTGCAGGGGGGTCCAGGAGGGTGTCGGTGATGGCTTTTAGGTGTGAAAGCACAAGGCGCTCAAAGGACTTCATAACCACAGAGGTCAGGGCGACGGGTCTGAAGTCATTAAGTCCTGTGGTCCTTTGGCTTCTTGGGAACGGGATGATTGTTGAGGTCTTGAAGCAGGCTGGCACGTGACATGTCTCCAGCGAGGTGTTGAAAATGTCTGTGAACACCGGAGACAGCTGGTCAGCGCAGTGCTTCAAGCTGGATGGGGAGACAGCATCCGGTCCAGCAGCTTTCCTGGGGTTCTGTCTCCTGAACAGTCTGTTGACGTCTTTCTCATTGATGGAGAGAGTCGTCGCTGAGGTGGGTGGGGAGGTGGAGGGGGGGACCTTTAAGGTGGGGGACGTGGAGGTGATGCACTGTAGCTGTAGCTGTTGGGAGGTGTCGCGGGGGATGGAATCAGGGAAGACCCTTTGTTGGGAGGTGTTGAGGGGGATGGTTACAGGACCGATTCAAGGTCTGTAAATGTAATCCTGCTGTTGTCTTCCAGTTTATTTTGAGCTTTAGTCCTCCATCTATCCCTGAGCTTGTAGGGTAATTTCATAACAATGGTTTTCAAGGTAGAGGCTACGTTCAATTCCTCCATGTAGTTCATCTTTGCCATAGCATTACAGCATCCTTTGAGGTACAGGGAATACTCATTCAGTGCTTTAGGATCTTCAGGTTTTATATTTGGCCAATTGAGAACCTTTTCAATATAGGCAGTGGAAATTTTATACTCATTGCCAAAATGTTCAAGCAACAAGCGCTTTGCCCTGAGATAACCCTGATCTCCATCCATATGCTGGTAACTCCTTACTAGATCTCTGGCTTGCCCGCTAGTAAATTGCTCAAGGTAAAACAACCCATCTAGTCCACTGTCGGTTTTCATCTCAATGTTCTGTTCAAAAGATGCCATAAATGACTTAAACTGTAAAATATCCCCATCAAATAAGGTAAGTGTTAGGTGGCAATAATGTCAATTGCTGCTGTTTGAGAAGCATAGATGTAATTTGTTTTGTCTGTTTAAGACAGCAATGAGACTATTGGAAGCTTCACTGCCCTCTAATGGTCTGCGCTGCACAAGCTCCTGTTCTGCTAACACAGGATCTGGTATTTCTGCCTGTGATTGAACAGGATTATCCCTCAGCTGTCTATATTCTGTACTGAGCTCCCCTCTGTCGGATTGGTCATGGGATTTCTCACTATCACTAGCACCCTCTCGAGCCCTACCCTCTACCTGCAGAGATTGTGCCTGCCCTTGTGCTGCCCCCATACCTTCCCGGGTCTCCTGTAATAACCAGTGCCCTCTCTGGTCACCGTGGGAACTTTCCTGTTGGTATGGTAGTCGATACAACAGCAGATGCTGTAGATGCTGTACCCCGTCCTTTGGGCGCACACTCCTTTCTCCATGCACATTGGTTGTTGGAGCCCTTGTTTTGAGAGTTTCCATGTTGGCGAGTTCCAAGTTCCTCTCCTGAAAGTAGGCATTCATGCCATCGACTGGAGTGGAATAAACTTGTTCTTCCACGCCGTCCAACACTGCTAACTTTGCATTTGCAGCGGACAACTCAGCTGCGAAGTTAAGAGTCTCCTTTTGCCTCCTTATTTCCTCTCTTTCTTTAGCTAAGCGTTCTTCCTTTTCTTCCAAAGCATGCCTTTCCATCAAAGCAGCGGCCTTAGCTAAAAGCGCTGCCTTCTCAGCTTGTGCCACCAGACGAGCAGATACTGAGCTTGCATACGAACTTCTACGTGAACTCTGACTTACTAAAGAGATGCTGTCTTTGGGACCAATTTCATCTCTTATTTCTGGCAGTGGTTGAACAGGACAAGCTTGAACCCACTCGTCAGCCTTAATCTTAAACTCATTGATGTTTATCAACTTTGGCTCATACCACTGTTCTGTGTCTGCAGCACACTCATCCTTTGGCAATAACTGTTGGTATCGTTTATGTAAGTCTTTAAATTCTTCTAACATTTCAGTATATTTCTGAACATTTTCCTTTACTTTCTCCAGATTGACTGGATCAGACATAAGTCCAATTGTTTGGTTCATTTTACGAGTCAATGCAGCACACTTAGTCTTTCTAGCAAGTCTTGCTTCTTTCTTCTTCCTTTCTAACTCCAGCAATTGTTCCTTCTTTCCTTCCGCAACAGGTGCCACCAGGGCCGTACTGGGACTGAAATTCAGCCCGGGACTTTAAGATGGAGAGGCCTTTTACGCAAGTGCCCTTGGTGCACGAGCAGAAGGGTTTTTTGCAGTTATTTTAATTCTAATCATGTTTTTATGGTATAAAGAGAATCAGATTACGCTGAAGACCTTCAAGAAACTTTAGGATGACACCTGCCTCCTCAGGTTGTATAAGCAAGTCACCACTGCACTGAACACAACCAGGTCAGCAAAACCTAATCTCCAACACATAAGTCACAGTATACTGCTAACTAAGGATGCACCGATCCGATACTTGGATCGGGTATCGGCCCCAATATTGACAAAATAGCTGGATCGGTGGATCGGAAAAATTAACAGATCCACGGGCCGATCCAGTTTTTTTTTTTTACTCCCTCGCAGCACTGGGACCCCTGTTATCTACGTACCCTTCTCACTCATGGTAGTAACTAACTTCATAACAACAATTAATAACCCACAACTAACTCTCTTTAAAAGGCTAAAACACCAAAGCATATAACAATTTGAGACTTAAACAGTTTCTAACACTAATTATTTTACATTTACAAATGTAGCTACACCGCCGAATGGCATGCTGGGTAACATTACAGCTGCTAGCCTAGCTAGCTAGCCCGGTAGCATAACAGTCTGTTAAGCTGGGAGAGGCTCCGGTCGCTACTGCACATTCAAGAACAGAGAAGAAAGTTAGCTAGAGGATGAAGAAAGACCGGAGATACACCAGAACAACGTGTGCTCAAGAGAGGAGCCGTCTGTTGTTCCCAAGTTTTTTCTTTCTAACAAATCGGACATAATTTAGCCACTGTTGTTGCCCGTCGCTCTAACGTTACTCGGCGGTGCTAACGTTAAAGACGTGGCACTTCAAGCATGCAGCGGAGCAACATTATGAACGCAATCCACCTCCGGTCCCGCTACAGAACGTTGAGAAAGACGGGTTCAGAGCAATGATTAAAACACTGGATTTAAGATGTCTCGCCTCGCTGAAATACGTCCTCCAACCTGCTAACGTTATTCAAACAGAGAAGGAGGCTGACAGCGGAGCTCCGTTCACTCGCCCACTACAACAACACTACAACCTAACTTACCTGTGGCCGCCAAGGTAGTGTTTATACAACTAGCTTACAACTATTTTGTTTTGAAAGGGAAACAATGTTAAAGTTGTTTGTATGTGTATTAATTCGATTTGAGTTTATTTTACTACTTTGCAGTTTGTACAATACAAATAGTTTAGCTTCTGTAACTGTTTGATGGATTCTCCTTCATATAAAGTTATTGTATAATGTCGTGGAGCCAAACACTTTAGTATTAAAAGCTTTTTAGTAAACATGATGACATTAACATGTTTTTGAGATATTCTATGTACTCCTGACAGTAGAATAAGCCATTATAAACCTATATAAAGGTGGCCCATTACTGATGACCCATTATTATTTATTTAAATTTATTTTAAGAAGTTTGATTACATTATATTATCGATTTGAATGCACAGTTGTTTTTTAAATAAAAAATAAATAAGAATGCAATACATTACATCTATGTTATTTTGTCTTAGTTAGGAAAGTAAGGTTTAGTTAGGAAGGTCTCGTGCCTTTAATCTCTTCCATATGGTGGAAGGAAGGTATAAGGTGGAAGGTATACAGTTTATTATTAATTCAGCGACGGTATCGGATCGGTATCGGGTATCGACAGATACACAAAGCCCTGGCATCGGTATCGGGACTGAAAAAGTCGGATCGGTGCATCCCTACTGCTAACTACCAGCATGTCATGAGCACAGTCGGTTGGAGAGTGATGGACCCTGCCTCTGCTTATTGATTGTACAGCTACATATCATATGCATGAGAAGAACATCAGTTATAAATATGACTAAGAATAAAACATTTTCTAATTCAATCTGTGCTTCAGTTAAGTTATTATCTAGTATGTGGAACTATTGGCATTTTATCCTATATGTAAATATCTGATTGATTGATATGCCTAATATGATTGCCTACCCAGCCCTGCACACTGCCCCTCTACCTGTCAGTTTCCTTCTCTTCCTCTCTCCTCCTGATGAGAGTGTATGTGTGCAACAATAGAAAATAAAAACAATTAGCTTATCAAAGCAAAAATTTAGATACAGAAACAACTCAGGTATACAGACCTAAAACTGCTAAAAACCTAGAACTGTCATATCTCACATCCCCAAATCCAAACCTGACTGAAAGTAAACTCTTTTTTTCGGCGCCTTAAGTTTGAGCCAATCGGATGTCAGGAAAAACGCGGATCAGTCCAAGTTAGTAGGGGCCGCTCGTATCCCCCCTCAATATTGAAAGTATTGGTTTGGCCCGGTCTGAAACACACACACACAGACACAGCGCTCCGCTGCAGCTGAACGGCCGGTCGCGTATGAAAGAAAAAAAATAAAAAAATGTATTGAAAAATGTAAAAAACGTATTAACCACCGGCCGGTTCGGCCTGAAATGGACCGGCCGTTCGGGATTGTTCCCGGTATTCCCGATGGCCAATCCGCCCCTGGGTGCCACATCAGTGGCACTGACGTCCATATTGCTTGAGGCTCTTTGTTCCATGTGGCAGACTCAAAAGTCCTTTTTCTTCCAGAAATATAACTCAATGTTCATCCCAATGAAATCGTCTAGTTACACAGAGCAAGAGTGCTTTCAAATTTAGTTGTTTCAAATACCAATTCCTTCAGATTCACTTGGATTCACTTCGGCCTTCAAACAATCCAAGATGGCTGGCTCTGGTAGTCCTTTGTTCAAAGTATCCAACATGGCTTTGATCCCAGCATATCCATCCAGAGGAGTCTTTTGACTAATTGTAGAAGCTTTTTCCTGTTGGCCCTTTGTTCCCTGGTTTGCTGCTACTTGTGGCTGAGCTGGATATATCTTGATGCGTGCAGTTGTAAAGATGAGGAGTAGAACTTGATGTACCCGATTCAGTGATCATTTATTATTCTTGATGTAGATGAAATATTACATAAACAAAAAACTTGAGGTAACAATTAAATTAAAGCAGTCTGTTGTATGGTAGCAAACGGCTTGTCACGTCATGGCACCACAGGGCACACCAACACACGGTCAAAAGACTATTTCCCCTCTCAGGCCACGCCCACTCCTGTGGCTTCCTGTCTTTTAAGCCTTTCCACTTGGGCTCCACCTTCAGCCTCCCAACCGTCCTCTATGTGGGTGTAGACCGACCTATGGCCATACATAATCACTCATCCACAAACACACACATACTCACAACTTTTCAGAAACGAATCATAAAATAAACGCAAAGCTCAATTGGGCTCCAGTGTGTAATGTCTAACTGTAATGTCTGTAATGTCTAACTGTAATGTCTGTAATGTCCAACTGTAATGTCCAACTGTAATGTCTGTAATGTCTAACTGTAATGTCTGTAATGTCCAAGTGTAATGTCTGTGATGTCCAACTGTAATGTCTGTAATGTCCAACTGTATTGTCTGTAATGTCTAACTGTAATATCTGTAATGTCTAACTGTAATGCCTGTAATGTCTAACTGTAATGTCCATCTGTAATTTCTGTAATGTCCAACTGTAATGTTGTTAATGTCCAACTGTAATGTCTGTAATGTCTAACTGTAATGTATGTAATGTCTAACTGTAATGTCCAACTGTAATGTCTAACTGTAATGTCCAACTGTAATGTCTGTAATGTCTAACTGTAATGTCTGTAATGTCCAAGTGTAATGTCTGTAATGTCCAACTGTAATGTCTGTAATGTCCAACTGTATTGTCTGTAATGTCTAACTGTAATATCTGTAATGTCTAACTGTAATGCCTGTAACGTCTAACTGTAATGTCCAACTGTAATGACTGTAATGTCTAACTGTAATGTCCAACTGTAATGTCTGTAATGTCCAACTGTAATGTTGTTAATGTCCAACTGTAATGTCTGTAATGTCTAACTGTAATGTATGTAATGTCTAACTGTAATGTCCAACTGTAATGTCTTTAATGTCTAACTGTAATATCCAACTGTAATATTGTAATGTCTAACTGTTATGTCCAACTGTAATGTCTGTAATGTCCAACTGTAATGTCTGTAATGTCTGTAATGTACAACTGTATTGTCTGTAATGTCCAACTGTAATGTCTGTAATGTCCAACTGTAATGTCTGTAATGTCTAACTGTAATGTCTGTAATGTCTGTAATGTACAACTGTATTGTCTGTAATGTCCAACTGTAATGTCTGTAATGTCCAACTGTAATGTCTGTAATGTCCAACTATAATGTCTGTAATGTCTAACTGTAATGTATGTAATGTCTAACTGTAATGTCCAACTGTAATGTCTGTAATGTCTTACTGTAATGTCCAACTGTAATGTCTGTATTGTCTAACTGTAATGTCTGTAATGTCTGTTATGTCCAACATAGCCCTCAGGTTCACAGAGACACACAAACCTCTCCACCACGATAAGGTGATGGTTCACGGAGAAGTAATGTATGTAATGTCTAACTGTAATGTCCAACTGTCTAACTGTAATGTCTGTAATGTCCAAGTGTAATGTCTGTAATGTCCAACTGTAATGTCTGTAATGTCTGACTGTAATGTCTGTAATGTCTAACTGTAATGTCCAACTGTAATGTCTGTAAAGTCTAACTGTAATGTCTGTAATGTGCAACTGTAATGTCTATAATGTCCAACTGTAATGTGTTTCATGTCCAACTGTAATGTCTGTAATGTCCAAGTGTAATGTCTGTAATGTCCAACTGTAATGTCCAAGTGTAATGTCTGTAATGTCTAACTAATGTCCAACTGTAAACTCTGTAATGTCCAACTGTAATGTCTGTAATGTCTAACTGTAATGTCTGTAATGTCTAACTGTAATGTCCAGCTGTAATGTCTGTAATGTCCAACTGTAATGTCTGTAATGTCCAAGTGTAATGTCTGTAATGTCCAACTGTAATGTCTGCAATGTCCAACTGTATTGTCTGTAATGTCTAACTGTAATGTCCAACTGTAATGTCTGTAATGTCTGTAATGTCCAACTGTATTGTCTGTAATGTCTAACTGTAATGTCTGTAATGTCTAACTGTAACGTCCAACTGTAATGTCTGTACTGTCCAACTGTAATGTCTGTAATGTTCTACTGTAATGTCTGTAATGTCCAACTGTATTGTCTGTAATATCTAACTGTAATGTCTGTAATGTCTAACCGTAATGTCCAACTGTAATGTCTGTAATGTCCAACTGTAATGTCTAACTGTAATGTCCAACTGTAATGTCTGTAATGTCTAACTGTAATGTCTGTAATGTCTAACTGCAATGTCCAGCTGTAATGTCTGTAATGTCCAACTGTAATGTCTGTAACGTCTAACTGTAATGTCTGTAATGTCCAACTGTAATGTCTGTAATGTCCAACTGTATTGTCTGTAATGTCTAACTGTAATGTCTGTAATGTCTAACTGTAATGTCCAACTGTAATGTCTGTACTGTCCAACTGTAATGTCTGTAATGTTCTACTGTAATGTCTGTAATGTCCAACTGTAATGTCTGTAATGTATAACTGTAATGTCCAACTGTAATGTCTGTAATGTCTAACTGTAATGTCTGTAATGTCCAACTGTAATGTCTGTAATGTCCAACTGTAATGTTTGTAATGTCTAACTGTAATGTCTGTAATGTCCAACTGTAATGTCTGTAATGTATAACTGTAATGTCCAACTGTAATGTGTGTAATGTCTAACTGTAATGTCCAACTGTAATGTCTGTAATGTCCAGTGTTGGGGAGTAACTAACCTGTCTAACTATTAACCCCAGTTAAATAGTTGGTATTTAGAATACAGTTACATTGTTAAAATCAATGGATTACATGACGATACTTCTGTTTCACGAGTTCATTCACTCTGAATAAATTAAGGCAACTTAATTCATTTTCCAGAATCCCCGATATGAAATAGAAAAAAATAGCTATTTGCGTGATCAGTCACAATGGAGTCGGAACCGGCACGACAAAGCCAGGGCAGCAATAAGTTTCTATCTTGGAAATTCAAACAGCATTTCACATTAAAGAACGAACAGGGAGAATGAAATACAGCTAACTGTGCAGCCTCTGCTTGCCAGCAACCAACCTCCTCAGCGTCCAAATTACTCCACTTCCAACCTGAAGAAGCATCTTAAAGTAAGTTATTTTTTTAATTAGCCAAGGGTACTCGTCTGCTGTAGTTTTACTGGTCACCTTGCTATTTTAACATTGACGTGCAACTTTACATTCTCATAGGTGCTGATTTACTAGCTCCAGAGCCGTTTAAAGACTGACTCCGTTTGACATGCTAACTAACGTTAGTTAAAATTAGCTTGTGGTAGTTTAGACCGCAGTTAGATTTTTGTAATATGCAGTTTGGGACTACCAATACAATAATCTATCTGCTTGTTCAGGTACACATTCAGCTAGTTGGAATAAAAAGAACACACCATTATAGGCCTGTTTAGTAAGTTGGATGTGATAGCCGCATTCCTACACTTATAAAACGCAATTCAATGTGGAAGTAATCCTGAAGTAATCCAAGTATTCAGAATACGTTACTCAGATTGAGTAACGTAACGGAATACGTTACAAATTACATTTGTGGGCATGTATTCTGTATTCTGTAACGAAATACGTTTTAGAAGTATCCTTCCCAACACTGGTAATGTCTAACTGTAATGTCTGTAATGTCCAACTGTAATGTCTGTAATGTCTAACTGTAATGTCTGTAATGTCCAACTGTAATATCTGTAATGTCTAACTGTAATGTCTGTAATGTCTAACTGTAATGTCTGTAATGTCTGTAATGTCCAACTGTAATGTCTGTAACGTCCAACTGTAATGTCTGTAATGTCTAACTGTAATGTCCAACTGTAATGTGTGTAATGTCTAACTGTAATGTCCAACTGTAATGTCTGTAATGTCTAACTGCAATGTCCAGCTGTAATGTCTGTAATGTCCAACTGTAATGTCTGTAATGTCCAACTGTATTGTCTGTAATGTCTAACTGTAATGTCTGTAATGTCTAACTGTAATGTCCAACTGTAATGTCTGTACTGTCCAACTGTAATGTCTGTAATGTTCTACTGTAATGTCTGTAATGTCCAACTGTAATGTCTGTAATGTATAACTGTAATGTCCAACTGTAATGTCTGTAATGTCTAACTGTAATGTCTGTAATGTCCAACTGTAATGTCTGTAATGTCCAACTGTAATGTCTGTAATGTCTAACTGTAATGTCTGTAATGTCCAACTGTAATGTCTGTAATGTATAACTGTAATGTCCAACTGTAATGTGTGTAATGTCTAACTGTAATGTCCAACTGTACTGTCTGTAATGTCCAGTGTTGGGGACTAACTAACCCGTCTAACTATTAACCCCAGTTAAATAGTTGGTATTTAGAATACAGTTACATTGTTAAAATCAATGGATTACATGACGATACTTCTGTTTCACGAGTTTATTCACTCTGAATAAATTAAGGCAACTTAATTCATTTTCCAGAAGCCCCGATATGAAATAGAAAAAAATAGCTATTTGCGTGATCAGTCACAATGGAGTCGGAACCGGCACGACAGAGCCAGGGCAGCAATAAGTTTCTATCTTGGAAATTCAAACAGCATTTCACATTAAAGAACGAACAGGGAGAATGAAATACAGCTAACTGTGCCGTGCAGCCTCTGCTTGCCAGCAACCAACCTCCTCAGCGCCCAAATTACTCCACTTCCAACCTGAAGAAGCATCTTAAAGTAAGTTATTTTTTTAATTAGCCAAGGGTACTCGTCTGCTGTAGTTTTACTGGTCACCTTGCTATTTTAACATTGACGTGCAACTTTACATTCTCATAGGGGCTGATTTACTAGCTCCAGAGCCGTTTAAAGACTGACTCCGTTTGACATGCTAACTAACGTTAGTTAAAATTAGCTTGTGGTAGTTTAGACCGCAGTTAGATTTTTGTAATATGCAGTTCGGGACTACCAATACAATAATCTATCTGCTTGTTCAGGTACACATTCAGCTAGTTGGAATAAAAAGAACACACCATTATAGGCCTGTTTAGTAAGCTGGATGTGATAGCCGCATTCCTACACTTATAAAACGCAATTCAATGTGGAAGTAATCCTGAAGTAATCCAAGTATTCAGAATACGTTACTCAGATTGAGTAACGTAACGGAATACGTTACAAATTACATTTGTGGGCATGTATTCTGTATTCTGTAACGAAATACGTTTTGAAAGTATCCTTCCCAACACTGGTAATGTCTAACTGTAATGTCTGTAATGTCCAACTGTAATGTCTGTAATGTCCAACTGTAATGTCTGTAATGTCTAACTGTAATGTCTGTAATGTCCAACTGTAATGTCCAACTGTAATATCTGTAATGTCTAACTGTAATGTCTGTAATGTCTAACTGTAATGTCTGTAATGTGTGTAATGTCTGTAATGTCCAACTATAATGTCTGTAACGTCCAACTGTAATGTCTGTAATGTCTAACTGTAATGTCCAACTGTAATGTGTGTAATGTCTAACTGTAATGTCCAACTGTAATGTCTGTAATGTCTAACTGTAATGTCCAGCTGTAATGTCTGTAATGTCCAGAGGTGGGTAGTAACGAGTTACATTTACTCCGTTACATTTACTTGAGTAAGTTTTTGAAACAATTATACTTCTAGGAGTAGTTTTAAATCTCTATACTTTTTACTTTTACTTGAGTAGATTTGTGAAGAAGAAACTGTACTCTTACTCTGCTACATTAGGCTACAATGAGCTCGTTACTTTTCTTTTTACCTCTTTGGTATTCTACGCGTCATGGTTTTTATCCCCCGCGTACGCCTCATTTTAATGTTTTATGTTGACAGAGAGAGAGAGAGAGAGAGAGAGACTTCCGCTAAAGGCTCTACCACGTGACTGTGTTTCACCAATCAAACGTAGTTGTTCAGTCTCGTCTCGTCACCATACTCAAACTCAGCGGCGGGACGGGTTAGTTTTATATACTGTCTATGGTTAGTTTACAGTCGCAGCAAAACAAAACTGACAATGTCAAAATCAGCCGTCGGCAATGCAGACACAGACGAGGAGGAACACGCCAGAGGCCAGATCAACATGTCCTGGATTTCTTTCAGTTACCCTGGCTTCACCTTACCTAACCACCGCGGTCCCGCAAGCTGTGTCACGACAGTGGTTTGGTTAACTAGTTCAATCAACCCAGGGTTTCCCAATGCAGCAGCGCGTGTTCACATAAAAGAGGTGATGTTTGCACAACACGACCAATAGCCACATATTTTACATAAGAAGAGCAAACTATAATTCTACATAAATATCAAGAACAAAGACACGGTTTTACAGGCAAAACACAATACAGTCGCTGCTTCCTAAAACAGGAGGACAGCTGGCAAAAAAAAATAGCCGACGCTGTAGATGCGCACAACTCTAGCTATAAATATCAATTCCCCATCAGTCAGGACCAAGATCTGACCATAATTACACTTGTAGGCCTACTTTCCATAAACTGCCGTTGCTTTAGCCTTTTATTTCAGTTGCAACCCTGGCAGTGGGAGCGATCGTGAGAGCAAATGATATAAAAAACATAATTCAAACCGATGTGCGCATTACACACGGCAAATATACCCATCAGGGAATCTTAACGGGGCTGTCGGTCACTAAATGTTTTTTTGTATGAGAACACCCCTCTCTTTTTCTCTCTCACCCTCTCTCTCTCTCCTCGTACCGAGCTCCACCCGATCTTCTAAGAACGGTGAAGCCGTTATCAGTGGAGTATTGATCGGTCAGTAGGCGTGCTTTAACACCGGTTGATCTCTGATCTCCAACTTAACCTGCTCCCGACCAGGTTATGCGTCGTCCAGCATAAGTTACCATGGCGATTGAGCCCGTTAAGTGATCCACCTTTGTGATTGAAAGCATGTTTACCTTAGTAAAAGTGCCAAACAGCAGCTGCATTACCTTGTTCTAGTTCTGCCTGCAGAGCCCATGGTAAAAAAAAGTGTAAAGGTTCGGAAATTTGTGTTACTTGTGCTTATTTATTTTTTATGTATTATTATTTTATTGATTTTATTTTTTAAGTACTTAAATTTACCTGGATTATTTTTAATTTAAGCTATTTTGTAATTAATTAATTAATTTAAATTAATTAAATTGATTGGATGAACTATAATTTGCCTAAATATGATTATTTTTGTATTTTTGTCCGTCTGATTGAATGCTTATGTTAAAAAATAAATCAGACGTTACTCAACAGTTACTCAGTACTTGAGTAGTTTTTTCACCAAGTACTTTTTTACTCAAACTCAAGTAATTATTTGGATGACTACTTTTTACTTTTAATTGAGTCATATTATTCTGAAGTAACAATACTTTTACTTGAGTACAATTTTTGGCTACTCTACCCACCTCTGGTAATGTCCAACTGTAATGTCTGTAATGTCTAACTGTAATGTCTGTAATGTCCAAGTGTAATGTCTGTAATGTCCAACTGTATTGTCTGTAATGTCTAACTGTAATGTCTGTAATGTCCAACTGTAATGTCTGTAATGTATAACTGTAATGTCCAACTGTAATGTGCGTAATGTCTAACTGTAATGTCCAACTGTAATGTCTGTAATGTCCAACTGTAATGTCTGTATTGTCTAACTGTTATGACTGTAATGTCCAACTCTAATGTCTGTAATGTCTAACTGTAATGTCCAACTG
>CM046793.1:30664622-30777122 GCA_025617405.1 Perca schrenkii
ATCCAGGTCATGTCCAGGGTCCTGTAGCAGAGGAGCAAATCTGTTCTTCACCTGCACACTCAGTTGTTGGGGGAGGCATTTTGTTGCTGATTTTTCCCTTTTGCAGCTGTCCACGGCTGTGTCCTACTAAGTACAGGGGTTGAAGAGGCACTCTGCCTGGGTGGTAATGCAGGCCAGCTGGTCATATCACAAATCTCAGGGCGCTGTGTCTCCTGCCCGTTAGTCGTCCTCCCATTTCCCAGGAAAATGATTTACTCTTAGGCTTTGCACCAAAAGAGTTCCAGGGAGGACTGCCACTTGTTGATTTATTATCCGTTCCAGAGCCCTCTTGTTTCTTTGTGGTCTTGCTGGTGCTAGTTAGCCGTATGTTAGCATGCTTTTGTCCATTGTTTTGGGTCACTGGTAAAGTGGTGTCATTTCCACATGATCCGTTCACTTCCAGGTTTACTTCTAACCGGTAAATTTTGATTTCCAGAACTGCAATCTTCTGCAGGAGTTTGTAGTAGTCCTCTATGGAGAAGGGTGGCATCTTGCTGCTAAGTAGCTTTAGCTACAGTCACTTTAGGACAGGCTTGAGCTATTGGTAGGCCTCGGTCACGCAGAAAAATTTTCAAATATGACAATAGCCTACTATGTCTACAAAAAATGTATAGTCCAGTGATTTATAAGTATCCAAGAGCCGCTGCTCATAGTTTCTCTCAGAGGAAAAGCAAGATTATCAGCAGAAATATGCAAGCAGAAGCAGGAGCAAGCAGTAGAGCGTCTGCACTGTAAGAAGCAGGAAGCATTCTTTGGAAGGTGACAATATCACACATCACATACATTATTGTAGTAGTGAAAAAAGAAGGTGGGGCATCTTCAAAGGACAGTAAAAATTACAAAGTAATACATGAAATTAACAGGTGACAGGGAAAGAAAGATGATTAAAAAAAGACAGCAACACATTTAAGCAAGTCTATAAAAATGTGTTTTAAGAAGTGATTCAGCGAGCCTTAACTGTAGTACAGTGGTTGTCTCGTTTCATTTCCATTTTTTGGCATCTGCAGGAAAGTTTTCACAGTTCTGACAGCTGCTGATGCTTTAAATATCCGGTCACTTTTAGATTAACAAACCTATTCAGCACTGCACGTTTTCATTGGTGAAAATGAAGAAAGAAAATGCTCATTTATGACCAAATATGAACTACTGTGCATAAATGATCAGTATCAATATGTGTATGTGATCCACAGCTCCAAAGACTTTCCCTGAGGCCATGAAGCAGCATGAACAGCAGCAGAGTGAAACAACAGCTGCAGTGCTCAGTGGTAACGGTTCAAACCTGCAGAGCTGAAACTCTGTCTGTCCTCCTGCCAATCAATGTCTTTGTTTGTCTGCTCTATCCTCAACGCAACTGGAATATTAACATGTTAAATGTGATATGTGAATCTATAAAAGTGTTAACATGATGTAAAAATAGATAATGATTAAAATATTTAGACATTCTTTCATTTATTAAAGGTCCCATATCGTACAAATACTTGGGTTCATAGTTGGAGTATGGATTTCTACTAGAACATGTTGAAATGCTTTAAGGTTTAAAAAACACGTTCTTTTTCTCATTCTGTCGGTCTGAATATACCTTTATTCACCCTCTGTCTGAAATGCTCTGTTTTAGTGCCTGTCTCTTTAAGAGCTCCCCTTGAGTCTTGGTTAATGCCCATTTATCTTCCAGTTAGTCTCAAGATCAAGGGGGTTAGCGAGCATCTGGAAAGAGTACCTCCTATGGGGAGATTCTGATGTTAACAAGCCATCACCTTCCGCTAGCATTCCATTGACTCCCATTCATTTTGGCGTCACTTTGACAGCGAATATCTTTACATCTGAAGCGTTTAAAGACTCTATTTGGCCATTGTTTATTTCTAAAGAAAAGTGACAATGTATAAAAGGCTCCATTACCTTGTATCTCACGTTATGGCTCCGTAGCAGCCGTTTTTGTAAAAATAGGCAAACGATTGTGTCATCACCACGTGACTTTCTGTCACACAGTAGAGAAATTAGCTTGCAGGCAATTGGGGGGATGTGGAGGCATACAGTCCATAGCGAGTCCATGAAAGCATCGGAACAAAATATTTCAGCAACGTTTTGAAGGATTGGAAATACTTCGGTATGTGGCAAGTGAATTCGTATGAAGTAACATTTATCCACGATCCACTTTATCCACAAGATTGGGAATGATTGAGATTTCTCTTGGCACAGCTACCAGAAGACTTACAACTTTCAGACAGGTTGCTCACGTCACATTTACGTCTTCAAGCTCAGTTTGAGGCTGCGCAGTAACGCTCAGCCATCATCGGGAAAGTGCTTCTAATATCCTTCACTGGTCTCCGTGGAAGTCTATGGCATCGCTGTGTCCATTATTTTACTGTCTATGCTCAAGATTTGTGTCAGTTTTTTCAATTACAGTTTTTTACAATTGCTTAAGCTTAAGCACGATTTTCAAAACAGGGCCCCTGTTTTCAAAACACTACACACAATTAGCACAACCACACACCCAATTAGCAAAACACATTTGCACCTTTGTAAAATGAAACACTCTTGCAAAAACTATACACTAATTTATAAAAAACATATTTTGTTACCATATGAAACACACACCTTTCATTTGACTTAATTAAGTTTTAACCATATACACACTGCTGTTGCTAACCTAAAACACTTTTAGCAATTCTACTTCTCAGTGATTAGAGTACTGTAAATGAATTACGCCGAGACATTTACAATAAGTTCACCAAACACTACACAAGACCAATGCTGCAGACTGAGGAAATATAATTTATTTCTCTCCATATACCCAAATCAGTCAACATGGAGAATCAACAACAAAACATGTCCCAGTTTTCATTCTACGACAGTAGTGTGCATAACACTGTTAGCTCCACAAACAACAAACCTAAAATATTCTATCCAGTACAGGTTACAATCACAGAAAAAACAGACAAAACAAAAAAAAAGATCTGAAAAAGTACAGAAAATACTCGACATTATCTCTTCGCCTAGCTGGATCCAGCCAAGAGAATTTCATCAACATTGGCAAGACAACCGTCTTGAATGTCGAATCCATCCTTGCACAGCTGCAGCGTAGATTTGGTCACAGGGTCCTCCATGGCCTCAATGAGGGGTACCTGAGCCTGGGGCCTCAATGAGGGGTACCTGAGTCTGGGGCCTGAATGAGGGGTACCTGAGCCTGGGGCCTCAATGAGGGGTACCTGAGCCTGGGGCCTGAATGAGGGGTACCTGAGCCTGGGGTCTCAATGAGGGGTACCTGAGCCTGGGGCCTCAATGAGGGGTACCTGAGCCTGGGGCCAGAGATCGTAAACCCTCGCGTGAATATGGTCCCCCTTCCTCCTTGTCGTTCTCGACCCTCAATCCTCATGTCACAGGGAGGGGTATCAAAAGTGCTGATATGGTGTAAACAATGAGCAGCTGATTACTGTAACTGTAGACAGATTTTCTTTGACCTGTTACCTTGTTGAAATGTCCTTATGACAGATGCCGCTGTATATCTACTAAGATTTACTGTAACTGACTCTTAGTCCAGTCTCCCTCAGCATCAATCTGTGGTTCACAACATGGTTCACTAGTGTGCCTCTACCTCTGGCTGGGACTCTTCCTCTTCCTCTACCTACTTTTCCTCCTCTGTGGATTCTCCCTCTTACTCTCATTCTTCTTCTTCTGACTCCTTCCATTTTGGTTGAAGGCAGGTGAACTTACCTGCTGTATTTTATATAGTGCTTAAACCTGATTGGTGTGTCTACAATTTAGCAGTCATGTGTTTGCGTACCTGGTGGCTGTGTTTAACCAATCGGTTCATGTGTGTTCATTTTAAAGCCTTTGCTTTGAAATTGCAAGGAAGTGACATCATGATAAATTTCTGTGTCAAATGTATACAAGTGTGTTTAGTGTTTTGAAATCACTGTGTGTAATGTTTTGCAAAAAGTGTGAAGCTGACAATGTGCTTCCAGTTGTGCTAATCTAGCCTAGTGTTTTGCTCCTTGAGTCTAAGGTTTTGCTAATTGTGGGAAAGTTTTAATTTTAGTGTGTTAGCAATTGTAAAAAACTGTAAGAAAATTTCTCTCTCTCCCCCCATCTCTCTCTCTCTCTCTCTCTCTCTCTCTCTCTTTTGGTTCTAAGTCTGTCACCTAGATTACCTTCTGCCTCTGGTTGTATGTGTCTCTGTGGTTGTGCTGTGTGCTGTTGCCGTGTTGCTCTACAAATGGAAGACCAGTGAGTTACCCTCCAACTCTTTCTATTCTGTCAGTAAATATCCATTCACATACAGACAGTGTTGTTGTTCTTTGTGCTCCACAGGTTTGAACACCAGAGGGCAGTCAGATGACAGGAACACACAGGTGACTTTCCTCAGGCTCCTGGATGTCTGACTGATCATGTATTTGTACCAGGGGTGGAGGAAAAATTCAGAGAAAGTCCTGCATTCAAACTCTCACTTACAAATACAAAATTATCAGCAAAAGTAGCAAAAGTAAATTGCCCTTTGCATAATCATATTATCACTAGAATATAATTATTGATGCATTAATGTGTTCATCACTTTAATATTGCAGCTAAAGGTGGAGCTCATTTTAATTACTTTATACTGTATACTGCTGTGTATCTTAAATATATCTGATTTTTAGTTGATTTATGTTTATATTATTTATCTGAATCTGCAAGAGTAATATTTTCCTCCAAAATGTAGTGGAGTTGAAATATAAAGTAGAATAAAATAGAAATACTCAAGTAAAGTACAAGTACTTCAAAATTGAACTAAAGTACAGTACTTGAGTAAATGTACTTAGTTATGTGCCACAACATGTGCTGTCATTCCTTGTCACTTCAGTCAATACATCCTCACTTCCAACTCATAAAATACGGATGCTTGGTCAGGTGCCTTTGGTGTTGTTATTGACGCTAAAAGTCTCCGTTAGCTTCATGTCTAAACGCGTTTTATCTAAACGCGCTGGGTCGGGACTATTCTGCCCTGCAAAGGCAAAAGACCTTAACTCGCTAGAGTGTGAAAGTGAGAAAAATGACTTTAAAGTTTCTGTTTTGTCCAGACAAAAGTATTATAGGTAGAACTCCCAAAATTTGACAACTAGTTGTTATAATGAAGAAATGTTTGTATGCAAAAAATCTTGAGTTCAAAATTGACCTTTGACCCTTGTTTGGCAGTTACTGTACTCTGCCTTTGTATCACGTGCCAAAAACAAGGAGTCATGCAAAGGCAAAAGGCAGTAACTGACATATAATCAATATTTGCTTGCTGTTCACCATACTTAGATCCATCATAAGAACACCTAACCAAGGTCTAGTCATCATGGGATTTGTTTTAAATTATATAGAAGACATTTGGTTGTTCCTATTTACTGCTATTTGATCAGGATAGTGTGGCAACACTAATACAGTTGAACAGTATGACAGATAAGTTACTTTGCAGTACAGTATACAGTATGAATAAATACAAGAAATATTTTTTCTCAATAAAGATAATTTAATTATAATTAATAATACATAGGTATATTTATTGTTTAACAATAAATATATAATGTTTAACACTTTTGCAGGCACTGTATCCGTGTCATATTCTCATTAGGGGCTGAGCACCCCTAAAGGTCTGATCCTAGAACAGCCCCTGGTTAAGGGTTAAGGGCCACCAAAACTGCTCAAGATGCACAGTCAACGAACTTGACTTGGATTACTACTTTTTAATTCTGAGATGACATTTAGGTTAGCATACTTTGTACGGACGTTAGCAATAACTAGCTTAGTGCTTTTATGGATTTGTGTAAGATTTGACATGAACACCTGCAAGAAGGAAATATGGCTCAAACACGTATGGATTGTTGTGGATACAGCAGATGACGTGCTTTGCTATGGATTATGTCTTCCATGGATTATATCGGATTGCATGGAAAGGTAGGATGCCAGCTGTGTATTTAATGATTCGTTTTCGGTGTCTGATGTGAGGCTCCGCAAAGTGAGGAGGTGTGTCAGCATCACCGTTAGCGCTATAAAGTTAGCTAGCTCCGGGCTGTCACGGACACTGAGAGATCTGAATCATCGCCACTTTATTTGAAAGATATATCGTGTGTATGTTACGTAGTTTGGTGACAATTAAAAACGGCAAACTTTGACAGTACGACGAGGCCAGAGTACAGTAACATCACGGCGGCACAGTAACATCTCTCTTGATGGCTGGCTAAACAAAGTCAGAACACCTTAACTCAACTTCAGCATGCCGTAACAAAGGCAAAGAGCTGTAACAGCTGTTTCGGCGTTCTGCTGTGGTTTCTCGTATGGTTTTGGATGTTACGGTTGTCATAGTCTTTTATTTTCTCGTTAAAACAATCAAATTGACTCACGATATTTATTCACATGATAAAGGAGGTCTCAAATACCCCAAAAGTGACATTAACTCATTTTTGCCCAAACATGATGTTACGGCGTTTTGCCTTTGTAGGGCAGTATTGACGTCACTTGGCACTAGGGTTGGGTACCGAAACGAGGTGCCAATAGGGCACCGGTTCC
The DNA here is from genome assembly GCA_025617405.1 of Perca schrenkii. NCBI lineage: Eukaryota > Metazoa > Chordata > Actinopteri > Perciformes > Percidae > Perca > Perca schrenkii. The sequence continues at coordinate 30,671,187 of CM046793.1, forward strand.
AACGTAAACGGTAGTAACGAGACCGAATAAGAAGGAAAATTTCGATGCCTCATTTCGGTGCCTAACTTCTTTTTTTTTCAGGAGCATCGCTGCACGGGAAACTACGTTACCGTTAGCTAATAGCTGGATTAAACACAATGGTTAAAATGCTGACAGTTCACGTTAAGCGGTGTACAGTGTGACTGTATTTCCCTGTCGAGGATTCCAACACCGGGATGTAACAGTCTGCCGTTGTCGGAAAAACAACACACAGACGGTGCGTTTACTTGAAACTCAACAGCTTTGTGGTGCATTTCTAAGTTATTTTAAAAATACCCTTTTCCCATCTGGTGCTTGTTTTTGTCATTTACCAGCAATTTACTGGTGAAATAAGTCATTATTATAGTTATTGTTATTACATTATTAATCAATCATTTAATTGTGACCATATGGCCTTAGCAATAAACAAGCCGTTCTTTAATGTCATGTCAACGGTCGTTTTGTGCTCCTTTTTTATATTTTATATTATACACATTATAAATATATTATATATATTTCAGTTCAGGCACCGGTTCAGGCACCGGCACCGTTTTAAAAGTATCGTTTTAGCACTGGAATCAGAAAAAACCCAAACGATACCCAACCCTACTTGGCACTTAGGTTTAGGAAAAGATTGTGGGTGGGCTTATAACAGGTACGTTTAGGTGACACGTGGGACAGAACGGGACAGTTGGGTTCAGGAAAAGAAGAACGGGACGGTTGGGTTTAGGCAAAGAAGAAGGGGACAGTTTGGTTTAGGAGAAGAAGAACGGGACAGTTTGGTTTAGGTAAAGAAGAACGGGACAGTTGAGTTTAGGAAAAGAAGAACGGGACAGTTGGGTTTAGGAAAAGAAGAACGGGACAGTTGGGTTTAGGAAAAGAAGAACGGGACAGTTGGGTTTAGGAAAAGAAGAACAGGACAGTTTGGTTTAGGTAAAGAAGAACGGGACAGTTGAGTTTAGGAAAAGAAGAACGGGACAGTTGGGTTTAGGAAAAGAAGAACGGGACAGTTGGGTTTAGGAAAAGAAGAACAGGACAGTTTGGTTTAGGTAAAGAAGAACGGGACAGTTGAGTTTAGGAAAAGAAGAACGGGACAGTTGGGTTTAGGAAAAGAAGAACGGGACAGTTGGGTTTAGGAAAAGATCGTGGGTGGGGTTATAAAATGAATGTTTCAGTGACACGCTGGTCTCCGGGGTGAAAGTCCTGTGTTGTTTGACCCATCCACCCCCTCATCCACCTGCTGCTCTGCCCGTTGTTTATTGCGTTGACTCTAAGGCTGAGAGACACTGATCAAGCGTCCGTATTTTACGAGTTGGGAAAAAGAACGGGTTGCTTCAGTAAAGCTCCTTTTCTTTCAGTCTACCACCTATGAGAAGTCTTCTCCGGTCTGTGAAGATGAAGACTCCACATCCCTGGCTGTATATGAGAACAGCAGTGATCAGGACAAACTCTACTCTAACCTCTAACCTTTGATTTGATTTAATTTGCAGTCATTTTGTTATGCATGAAAAATGCCGGGAAAGGCTACAAAAATGTTGGAAAGTGGAAAAAGCAACAAAAACATTTTAAAAAGCAGCAATATAAGTGACAAAAAGTGTTCATTTTCAATTTTTGACCAAGGAGGACAACTCAAGGGTTAAGTAAAAGTACAAAAGTAACAGCAAAATGTACTTCAAGTATTAAAGTAAAAGTAGGCCTAATGGTCCCGTGAGTTATGTTATTATACCCAGGGCCTGAAATGGGCAAGTACTCAGTAGCACTGCGTACCGGCACTTGTGATTTTTGTCCATGAGTACCCTTACTTCTTATTGTTATTAACAGTATTATTAATAGTCTGATAGTTATACCAAACTAGGCTATAAATCAGGATTTATTGAGCAAAAGCACTGGCTTGACTGAAAACACGCACTTCTATGTAAAATCAGACACTCAGCACCCTCATATAGCCGAATGGAATGATCCTTTGTTTCATAAGGACATTTTTAGACGCTGTGACAATTCAACTGTGAGATTGGTAGTCGATACAGGCTCCTTAGAACGAATCATCGAATAGTCAACTGTTGGGGTCCGCCCTTTGAGATAAATATATAAATATAAACATATCCAAGACACATGTGATTATCATATCATGGAACTGCTGAATACTGGCATCTTTTGGCTCCAATTCAGGCACTGAGTATATCATATTATTACTGATGCTTTAACACACCAACAGCATTTAACTGTAATGTTACAGCTGGTAGAGGTGGAGTTCTTTTTAATTACTTTATATACTTTGGTCTATTCTTCTGCACTGTATTATATGTTATACATTCTTAATCTGTAAACTAACTCCAGCTGTCAGATGAATGTAGATGTGTAAAAAGTATATTTCCCTCTGAGGCATAAAATTACGGAGCCCCTAAAGGGACATGGGGAAAAAAAATTCTGGTGCACATGATAAACTTTCTGGTGCGCACATGAAACCAATCTGAGTAAGCAGAATGGCTGGCGAGGAGGAGGTATTTATCTTCCTGAAAATGCAACAAAATGTATGGTGTTTGGTGCTTTAAGCCCCCAACGTTGCCTTCCAGGCAGCGCTGCCTGGAAGGCACCAGGATTAGGCAATGATTAGGGTTAGGATTAGGGTTAGGTTTAGGTTTAAGGTTAGGTGCCTTGAAGTTGACGGTTGCAGCGCTGCCTTGAAGTCGACGTTGGGTGCTTAAAACACCATCAAGCAAAATGGTAGACCAAACCTGATAGATGATAAGGTAACTGTCAACTGATTTCATGCTGTGAATGTGAAATATTAACTTTAGCCCCATAATGTAAGCAGTACTTTGTTAGCATCATTTAGCTAGACTTAGATTGGTTTCTTGTGAGCACAAAATACTTTTGCGTGCGCAAGAAAAAAAAAGTTGTGTCATGTCCCCTTAGGGGCTCCGTATAAAATTGGAAAACTCTATGAAAAAAAACTTTCTGCCACTAAATGTTCTATGTAAAAATATGCTTTGAATGTATGTAATCAAAATAATTATATTTTTAAAATAATGGTAAAACAACATATTTTTGGCAACATTGTAGTGTTTTTTTATATAGATCCTTTACTCATACTCAATTACTGCTCACTGTATGTTGCCACTTCTTCTGAATGTATTTGCACCAACTGTGCTTGAAAAGATGTATGTTTTATTAAGGACACATATTTTTCCGGCATGGCAGTGATTTTTCTTCCAGTAAACTCATTTCATTTTCTCTTTGAATTACAATTACGCTAAACCTCTTGAAATTATATTCTTGAGTATAAGTACATGTTTTTATTTCACTTGAAGTACATTTGCTTTTAATGTTTGTGTCTATTGAATATTTGCATCTGCATTAACCCATTGATTTGTACTTCTCACAATATTACAGTATATCCATTCAAGAGGTAAGATACATTCCCATCAGCCTCAGCTGTACTTGATGTTTTGACCTACCTACTGTAATTGTTGGTACTGCAGAAATAACCTTATAAAACGCCCTGTAATAAAACCATTAAAAAAAAGTTTGAGGTCAACAGTTATTGTAAAACTTATCTTATTTACAGTTGTTTTTTTTGTTGCAACTGAAGCCACGTGTGCAAAACTCTAACTACAGTCTGCATTAGAATATAATGCCTTTTATTGTCACTATACACATGTACAATCAAATTAAAAGCAACTCCTTTTCCAGTGCCAACATGTACATAAAATAAATAAAACATCAAATAAAATAAGTGGTGCAAAAAAGGGGGGTACGGTGCACAGTGCTGAGATGCTATATACATATACAACAAATATATATGGTGTAATATGCAGTGTGGGTTATTGCACAGTATTAGAATATTGCCCAATAGTGGTGATCATATTCAATGAGTAAAGGATATTGGACAATGAGAGTAATGATATTGCACAGTACACAGATATTGCACAGTAATGGAATTGCACAGTATTATCAATATTATCAATAGTATTAAATATTGCACAGTAGGTGGGTATAAGAAATTCCAGGGGTTGGGGGTAAGACTGTGAAGTGAAGTCAGTGAATGTGTGAGTTCAAAGTGGTTATGGCTTTTGGAAAAAAAAACTTGACTCTGTTAGTCCTTGTTCTGATGCAAACAGATCAGAGCCAGGGTGGGAGCTGTCCTTTTCTGTCCTTTTCTGCTCTGCTGAGGCAGCGGGAGATGTAAATGTCCATCAAGGAGGGGAGAGGGCAGCCAATGATCTGCTGTGCTGCCTTTACTACTCTCTGAAGCCTCTCCCTGTCTACCACAGTGCAGCTGCCGTACCATACTGTGATACAGTACGTCAGCAGGCTCTCAATGGACGAGCGGTAGAAGGTCAGCAGCAGCTTGGACTCCAGGTTGTGCTTCCTGAAGACCCTCAGGAAGTGTAGCTGCTGTTGAGCCTTCTTGATGACCGCTGTGATATTGTCTGTCCAGGAGATGTCAGCAGAGATAAGGACGTCGAGAAATTGGAAGGTGTGGACCCTCTACCAACAGTCACCTGAGCTTAACAGTTCACATCACCTGCAAAACTCATTCACAGCAACACAACTCTTAACACGTCTCAGAACAGTCCTTACTGAGATAACACACACTGTCACTCAGAACACACTGAGAGTAAAAACACTAGCATCAAACACCAATACAGAAATTATAAACTTTTCATCTTTACAGTTTGAATAATTTGAGTGAATTCACACTACTCAATAGTTTCTTGAAAGAAGAGTGAAATTCTTTCACATGAATTTATTTTACTTTATAACATAACCAGTTTTAAGGTAAACAAGAAGGAATGAAAATCAGCAGTTTGCTTCTGTTATATATGTTTTTATTTTGTCTGTAGTCATTTACATAATAACTAGAACAAAAGTTCTAAAGGTACGCAATAGTAACAAAGAATAATCCTGCCTCTCTCAGCGTCATGCGACCAGTTTTCATAACCACCACACTGGATGTGATTCCTTGCCATGCACCTGTATCATCTATAAATACAAATGAATGTGATGTTTCCATTGCTTCCACCTTTCGGAAAAAACAGTAAGTGTGCAGTTTTACTAGTAAAGGAAGTGTTTTTCACATGTTTTATAGCTGTGTATGTAACGTCGAACATCTTACCTGGACATATTGGTATCTTTGCTCTTTTATCTGTTCACTTTTTCTCTCGAACGGTACAATGCATAACTGTTTCATTCCTATTTTAGTTTCTTTATAAAAAAAAAGTCTTTCTGAGCTTTCCCTATATATACACAGTATGTAAATATATATGTACAGTACAGGCCAAAAGTTTGGACACACCTTCTCATTCAATGTGTTTCTTTATTTTCATGACTATTTACATTGTAGATTCTCACTGAAGGCATCAAAACTATGAATGAACACATATGGAGTTATGTACTTAACAAAAAAGTGTGAAATAACTGAAAAAATGTCTTATATTTTAGATTCTTCAAAGTAGCCACCCTTTGCTTTTTTGATAACTCTGCAAACCCTTGGTGTTCTCTCAATGAGCTTCATGAGGTAGTCACCTGAAATGGTTTTACCTTCACAGGTGTGCTTTGTCAGGGTTAATTAGTGGAATTATTTCCCTTATTATTAAAAAAGCAAAGGGTGGCTACTTTAAAGAATCTAAAATATAAGACATGTTTTCAGTTATTTCACACTTTTTGGTTAAGTACATAATTCCATATGTGTTCATTCATAGTTTTGATGCCTTCAGTGAGAATCTACAATGTAAATAGTCATGAAAATAAAAGGAAACGCATTTGAATGAGAAGGTGTGTCCAAACTTTTGGCCTGTACTGTATACCGTATTTCAATCAGGAGAGACTTCTTTGCAATTATGAACATATTTATTGTACATACAACATGTAAATGTACGAGTCTCTGGAGATTGGACTCCATCGAACCCAAATATCCTAAAGGGTTTAAGGAACCCAAACAAATCCCCTGATGGAGTCCAGACACTGGTGGTGGAGAATAAATAGAGGGACCATCAACAGCCAAGCCTAGATGCAACCCAGGTCCGAGGGCGTGACCACCGGTGGCAGAAGGGGGAGGAGGCGGGACGCACTCTATTTCCTGAAACGACAACTGCCAACCGTGGAAGAGAGAGCAGATTTAAAGCAGGGTATCAAGCTGTGATAGGCTCGTCGACAAATGGTCGACCCTGATTGGTTTAACTAACAACAACAACACAGCTGTTCTGATTACTACTGACAAGTGACGTACCGTGAAACAGCTGATCATTATGAGTGATGGAAAAGGTATATGAAGTCTTCCTTTAAGAATTTACGCTGAGCTTCATATGTTCACTAACAAGTCTAAAACAAGACACCTGCTTACGCAGTCTTTCAGCTAAAATTGCAATCAGCAGGGCTGAAATCCATTCTGTTTTGAGTGTGTGGTTAACAGTTTTGACAGCAGTGTGTTAGCATTTGGACAAAGTGCTGTAGATCCACAGTGTTGTGCACGTTGTGGTTAAAGTCATGGGATAAGTGTGTAGAGTTTTGAAAACTGTGTTCAAGCAATGAAAACCGAACCAGAGTTTGGTCCACATGAACTGCTGCTGTGCAGAATGGAGTTAGAGTTTTGCACATGTGACTCCACTGTGTCCACTGTCGTTTAGCAATTGAAAAAAAAAACTGTAATGAATTACTTTGTTTTCAGTGTCATGATAATGCAGAGAGCAAATCCCAAAAGTCAGCCAAACACAAAACATGTGTGTGTGTGTGTGTGTGTGTGTGTGTGTGTGTGTGTGTGTGTGTGTGTGTGTGTGTGTGTGTGTGTACCATCAAACACCCTCCTCTTTTCTTCAGAAAATTATTTAAAAGATTATTACAAATACAAAAAAAAAATATTTAATCATGGTTAAGCTGTTATGTTTAGCATTACATGTCCTTCTCACATGCCAAGTTGTTGGCAGGAAATGGAGCAATCGAGGCAATGCTGCCATCTCATAATGTAAGATCATCCTTATTATTCCTGAGGAGCAATTTGTTGCAAAGCCAGCCTTAAAACAACCATCGCAGCAATAGCTGCCGATCATAACAACTGTTTTTCTTCCAGTGAGATGACTCTTATTACAAGCAATAGACAAAGATCGGAGGCAGCGATATCTTTTATGTTTATCACAGTATAATCTGATAAATGTAGGGTTATACAGCCCAATACACTCTCCAGGGGTTAAACTACCTCCAAAATCAGATAACTTTATCATATTTCCAAACCGGTCCCTTTCTGTCCAGCTGAGACACGCTTGTTGTTTCCATTTGTGGTCCACGCCTTTATCTTCTCCAGACTGGATTACTGTAACGCACTTCTCATCGGGATCGATAACAAAAGCCTGCAGAGACTGCAGTATGTTCAGAATAGTGCTGCAAGGATCCTGATGAAGTGCGAAAATACGACCACATCACACCCATTCTCCATTCACTTCACTGGCTTCCCAAGCAGTTTGTGAACAGTGTTTTCTGTTGGAGATGGTAAGTCCCTTTGGGGTGGACTTTGGGCTTTTTCCCTTTCTAAACCTATAACATGCACAAAAACAGATATATGGGATACAACACAATAAAGGAAAGGGAAAAAGCCAAACAGCATAATATGGTCCTGCATCTTTGCACCAGGTGGAAGCAACCAGAACTCACTTAACAAAAGGTGACTAACGTTGGCCTTCTTTGTGACATTGTGATATTAAACATTCTCATAAAGGTGGTGGCAATGTTAAAACTTCTGAGCTTCTGATAAAAGTGCATGCACAACATCAGTATTATGTCCAAAGGTCATCATCAATAATTGTCCAGATATACTGTTAAACAACTTGAACAACAGGAAGAGTGAGGGGGGGGAGGCTTCTTCTTAAAGTCAATTATCATTTTGTTTTGAATATGTTTATGTTAAAGAAGATAAATGTTTGGAGCAATTCATCCACCGCTGCACCATTGTCAGTTTCATCTTCACTCAGCAGGGTCACAGTAATGACAATCGTACAATCTTTTTTCTGCACTTTATTTTCACACTGCTACATTTTATACTATGTGCATTCAGAAAAACACAGTTTGTCATGTTCAAATGTTAGATCTGCAGTGACATTAATACAGGATATAAGAACGATATCTCGGTGGAGATTGGAAATGTCAGAACCAGTTTCATTTATAATGCTGCTCATTTCAAATGCTTTCATTGTTTCATTGTTGTCATAGATGACATAACACACACTCACAAAGAGCTGTGTTTGGCACAAAGCCACAGTCTACCATAATTTAATTTCAACCCCAGTGCCAAACACATAAACGCCCATAGTACGACCGAAGGAGAATCCTGTTCCCAGCACTTTTGCCTCTATACCTGACGGACCGATGCTGCCACCGGTGTCTATTGCCAGACCGAGTGTGGCTTTCACCGGACCACCGGAGGCTGAAGCACTGGCCAGTTCTGCTTTGGCTATGGCTCTGACACCCACTGCTCTAGAGATTTCGGCCCCTGCGCTGACGTTGGGCCCTTTGGCCTCTGCATCAAAAAAGCTCCATTCAGCACGGACGTGGCCAACTCCTGCACCAGCGTAAAATCCAGTTTCCTCCTCAGATTCATCTTCGAATTTCCCGGCACCAGCATAGGTACCAGCAGCAAAAGCTTTACCGGGCCGGTCAATGGCATCAGTCATCATCTGATTCCCGCCTGTGCCGACCGCTAGATCTCCTCTCACTACTGCATGAGTTACAAACAAAGAGACGCTACAGTTAATCTCAAAGAAGACATTTGAAAGAATAGATGTACTTGAGAATAACATTGTAAAAAACATTTCAAAACAAACATTTTCTAAACAGATATCATCCGCAGAGACCTTGTGATAGTATTATTTATAATGTGTTGGGTTGATCAAGCCTGACTGTATCAATGATTTAAAACCTTTTAATAACTGATGTGTCGGACAGTGTTTTCTTCTTGGTGAAACAGGTGATTATATGGGACATCTAAGTAGGGATGCAGCAAACCCATAGTTCGGGTTCGGGTTCGGGTTCGGCCGAATATTGGACTTTTTGACGGAGTTCGGTTTCTGCCGAACTTTAGAATTTTTTTCCACCGAAGCGAACTCTACCAAAGAGAAGTAACAAGAGGCGAAACTCAATAGAGACTTGTGTTGACTTTCTCCGTTCCTTCGTTCCACTGCAACAAACGCACCCATGACCGATCTGCAGCTCCGCCATCTTGGACTGAACGCAACACAACGTTCTATTGAGTTTCACTTCTTGTTACTTCTATACTCTTTGACTCTACGCTTGCACTATGCGCGCTACGCTGGTCGACGTAATGACGGCAGCGTTGATTACGGGAAGGTGTTTACGGAGGTGGAGCGTTCAATGCAGTAGGCTGTGAGAAAGTGAAAATGGAACTCATGAGCAGAAAAAGTGTTGTTTGGCAGTACTTTCAGTCAAAAGAAGCTAAAAACTTGTGTTAACCAGGCGTTGTTTACTTCATTAATGTGTTTACTGTGTTAATGGACTGAGGATGGGAGTAGGGTTCAGTTCGGTTAGGGGTTCGGCAGAATCTTAACTAGTGGGTTTCGTATTCGGCCGAACCCCAAAAATCTGGGTTTGGTGCATCCCTACATCTAAGCTCATATTTCAATATGTTAACTCAAATAAATACCACTTTAATTTGTTTTCATAATTTAAAAAAATCTCTATATTTGGACAGTATCAAATTTGGCTTTTTCTCAAAATGTTGTTCTCATAATCAACAGCCCACTGGACTCAAAGTTCAATTTGACTGACAAAAAAACTATCCAAAATGTTTCTTTACTTACTCTTATCAGCATGGTCTGAAAAAAAGAGAAAGGGAAAATTAGTTGGATGCTTATTCAGGCAAGTTCATTTCTTTCTTTTGAAACCATAACATCACATGAAAAATGTCAAACAACAACAACAGAGTGATGGACTCTGCACATATACAAGGTTTATATAGCATCAAGATACTTCAATACTAAAGTTAGAGATTAACTAAAAGTTTATAAGTCCTCAATAAACCAGATTTCTATTAATAGAAAGTATGCACTGCTGCACACGGTTGGTGTTTGCCTACCGGACATCTTCAGAAGAGTAGTTCACTGGGAAATAAAAACAGGAAATGTTAGCAGCAGATTACAGCTATAGTTTCTCTCAACTGCCTCAATAAGATCTGCAGCAACTTATACTTTATATTATATATTACTTTTCTTCAAAATACATTACACATTGCATTCAAATGGTATTTGTTGATTAATAGTAAATTAATTAATGGATTAATTGGAATAGTTACTGAAGATAACATTTCATTATTCTGTACTGAATACAGTCAAAAATATAAATTACTGATACAAACTGCAGTATTTAGTGCAAAATACTAATAATACCATAAAGCATGCATACATTGTTGTTTGCATAACAAACTTTACATGATTGATCAGTTACCTGAACGAGGTTGTTGATAGAAAGTGATGTATGTTGCGTGCTCTCAGCTTGACTGCTGGACTGCACCCAGTGGAGGTATATATTCCCCATTGCAACAGATACTGAAAGTCTGAAGTTCACCTTCGTAACAGCTCAGAGCAAAGGGGCATAGAAAGGGAGGGGGTGGTGGGGAGATTTCCTCCATTTTTATAAAAAAAAACAGACAAAACTAATTTAAAGCTGCAAGCAGCAATAGACGGGCCCTCGCTTCTTCCCGCGTGTCTAGATCACAAATGGTGTACCAAGTATAGGGGGCGGGGCAAACCATGACCAATGAAAAAGGAACTCTCTGCTGAGCCCAACGGTGCATCACACAAGTGTCTTGGTCAAACGGTTCATTAGTTATGAAAGGGGGCGTGGCTACAGTTTAGAGGGCGGCACTAGACATGTATTTTTTTGCTCAATATCATGTGTAGACTGTATGACGTTTGTCACATTAAGGTCTTTTCAGACGGGGAGTGATAGTCGCTCCTCGTAATTCATTTTCAATGAGAGGCGAGCGGACAGATAGGGGGGAGCGCGGGCGGAGCAAGAAGCGGGCGATACCCTGTGAAACTGTCGCATTTGTACTTGTCACTCAAACACACCCGCCAGCTGCAAGCATTGAATTGTCTTGAGCTTTTCCCTATGTGAGCGATGTGCCGTGCAAATCAATAAACAGGTAATCTATATCCATGACGTTCCACTTCCAGGATTGTTCAGGTGCCGCCAGAAATTCTGCCGGATGTCTTTCATTTCGGCCGGATGTCCCTTACTTTCCTCTTTCTTTGTGTTGGCGTTCTAAACTCTGGTGGATTTATGAGGACTATTGTTAACTGCTCCTCACATCTCTGCAGGATACACCCAGACAGCTAGCTAGACTAACGTAGATTGGAAATCTAAGAATGTCTATCCATCCATCGTCATTGGGATTGGGTCGCGGGGGCAGCAGCTCCAGCAGGGAACCCCAAACTTCCCTTTCCTGAGCCACATTTAACCAGCTCTGACTGGGGGATCCCGCGGCGTTCCTTATGATCTCTCCACCTAGTCCTGGGTCTTCCCCGAGGCCTCCTCCCAGCTGGACGTTGCTGGAACACCTCCCTAAGAACACCTCCCCTGGGAGCATGCCCAGGGGGCATCTTTACCAGATGCCCAAACCACCTCAACTGGCTCCTTTACACGCAAAGAAGTTCCTCATGGATGACTGAGCTTCTCACCCTATTTTTAAGGGAGACGCCAGCCACCCTCCTGAGGGAACTCATTTTGACCGTTTGTACCCTGGATCTCATGACCCAGCCTTCATGACCATAGGTAAGGGTAGGAACGGAAGTTGACAGGCCTAAGACTGTATCGGAAAATGATTAAAAGCATCAAATTATCCTTAAATGTTTAGCATTCAGTGTATAATTCTGAATTAAACATTTGCTTCCAAATGACTGTATCAATATAGACTTGTACTGTTTGAACCAGACCACGTTGTTTGGTTTTGGTTTTTGGTTTGTTTATTTGATTGCAAAATGGATGCCCACAATAAACAAACAGTTTGCATTTTCCAGATTGAATGAACGAATTGAATTTCATGTGGGGTTTTTAATATATTCATTCAGTCATTTGTTACCAAGCTGCAGTCAAGCACTGACATTTTTTTTTGATTTTGTTTGACAATGTCTTGATCATATAATAATGACTTTACATGCAGTTCAACAGCTTGGTAATGACTGCTGCTCAACTGGCTTGGTATTTATGAGCCGCAATCAAGTTTCATACTTAAATATGATTTATTTTTTTAAAGAAAGGCTAAATATGAACAACTTTTGGGTGAATTCTGCTGTATTAAACCATAATGATCATCCAGAGCAAAATGGGCCATCTTGGTGGTCAAATACGCGCAGTTTATTAATCTGTTTGCAAATGTTTACATACATTTTTATTTACTACCAATTACCTTTGGGTGTTTTCATGCCATTGAACATTGCCTTTGTGATGATAGAAAACCAAAATCTTTGGGATTTGGCCTTTCGTTTAATAATATGTGAATAACTCATCCTGGGCTGTGGGAGTTTATAATTATCATTTTATAGACAATTACCCATCAAGATGAACTTATAAATAAAAATCATTATTAGCCGGAGCCCTACTGTACATATTTCCACTCCATTGATACTGTAAGGCAGTTTAAGCTGTTCATAAGCCCATAAACATAGTCTTGTATTTTGTTTTAATTTCTCCGAGCCAAATGTTAAGTCAGTGAATGCAACTCAGCTATCTAGATAACGTTTTGCCATCGCGAGACTTGTTTTCAGTTTACTAGTTGTACGGCACTCATGGCTCCCTGCATGGACACTGCTAAACGCTGTCTGTGCCAGAGCTAGAGGCCAAAACAACGTAGTGTATCATCCTGAACAACATCAGCTGTGATTGTAAACTAACCTGTTACCGGAGCCAAGTAAAGTTCGTAAAGGAAGATCCTTTGTCGTGTGTCTCCATATACCTACGCACCTCCATCCCGGTGGAAGGTAAAGCACGACAACTGGTGTCAGAAGTGGGATCTTCTGCAAAACTTCTGTGAGTGAATCCAATCAAAAAGACTATATCCTGACGCATCCTGAGCTAACTAACAACTTCAAGCTAAGCTACAACTCGTCACGGCTGTATGTGAAAAGAGAAAAGATATGCGAAGAAAACAGTAGTGAAGTTGCCGCAACATCGCCGCGCACAACTTCCGGTCTGTTCCTTTCACAATAAGAGCACAACAGGAAGTGCCCAACAAAATCAAATAAATAAATAATAATAATGACTGAGGAACTACAAGGCGCTACAGCAGGCCCTGCAGAGGCAGAAAGAGCTCCCGAATGGTTACAAGCTGTGTTGGAAAATCAAAATCAACAAACAAGACACCTTCAATTGATGTTGGCCCCTGTCCTTTCACACATAACAGGACAATCAGCTGCACAACAAACCCCACCATCACTCTCTACTGCCAAGGGGGGAGAGGACATAATCTCAATGCATTCTACCAGGGAAAGGCATGCACCTGACCCAAGTGCCCCTTTTAATGTGACTGTTAGACCAAGAGATTGTGCTCCCTTTGCAGCTGAACTGGAGGTCATAAATCAAAGATCTCGAAGCTCAGGCCCATCAAGGCGCACTACAACTCCTGAACCTGATAGCAGACGCAGAGAGATTAGAGACTCTGAGCGTGAAATCCAACACACACTTGCCTACCATGATGAAAGGAGGCAAAATAATTCTGGAGCCTATTACAACACATGGCCAGAACCCCAGAGGCCTAAATTAGCCACATTTGATGGAAATGAGGATTGGGACTCTTTTCTGATGCCATTTGAACGTCAAGCCAGGAAATATGGGTGGAGTGCCATAGAACGAGTGGACAGGCTGCATGAGTGTTTAAGAGGAGCTGCAGTGCGATACGTCTGCTCACTACCGGAGCGAACAAAGGAAGATTATGTTTTCCTGGTAGAGCAACTCACTCAACGCTTTGGGAAGAAAGACCCCCCCAACCACAATAAGGAGGAAGCTTGGCGAACTTCGACAAGGGCGAGAGACATCAGCTGAGTTTGCAGAAGAAGTGAGACGCCTTATTACACTTGCATATCCAGGAGTAGATCTCCAGCTGCAGGACCAACTAGCAACTGATGCTTTCCTCAAAGGCTTACGAAACCAAAAGGTGGCTTATGAAGTCATGAATCGTGACCCAGGCTCCCTGGTTGAGGCCGAAAAGTTTGTGGAGGCCCATGAGCATAACTTCAAAGCTACTGTGGGCTGTGACAATGAAATAAAGAACAGAGCAAGACGCATCTCATGGGTTGATGAAGGAGACATGTGTGAAGATACTGCCACAATGTCCCGCAGGGTCCAGACCCCCCAGTATGTTACTTCTGACCAGTTTGCTGCACTAATGGATCAAGTGAAGACCCTTGTTAACACAGTGGGAAACCTACAGCTGCAGGTTGGGAATCTCCAGTCTACAAACACAGGAACCCAACAGCCCAAAGCAGCCCAAAGCTTTTTACCAGAAAGAAAACAAAATTATCAGCAGGTGCAAACCAACAGAGGGCGCTCTCAAACACCAAGCCCAAATCGTGGAGCAGCCGGCCCATGTTTTAAATGTGGGGATACAGGACATTTCAGAAAGGACTGTGTTAGGCCATCGAGCCCAGTGGCTGCACGTAACCATAGTGACAGGCATACCGACCACCTGCTGCAATCAGATGGAGACCCTAACTCAGATCCCCAACTACAAGGTCGGCAGATTGGCTGCACCAAGAAGAGAGGTGAGAGTTTACAAATTCCCCTAACCATAAATGGCATTCCAACGCAAGCTGTGGCAGACACTGGAGCTCAAACAACTGTGATATCAGAGGAGCTGTACCAAAGTCTTCTGAAAAACAACGCGACACCTGTAGACCTACACCAAACCTACCTACTGAATGCAGGAGTTGGAGATGGCATGAAAGCTAAACATGGACTCATAGTGACCTTTCAAATTGGATCCAAGTCTATTAACTGGGAAGTGCATGTAGCCCCAATAAGAGACTCTGTCCTCCTCGGATTGGATTTGATGAAAGCCCATGACGTTGTCCTCTATACCCGTGGCAAGGTTTTCATTGGAGGTAAACTTGTGCCCTCAAAAATCGTGCGAGATAATGGATCAGACTACTGCGTGGCTAGAGTGACTCTTGGGGAAACCACCATCATACCAGCTACATCCGAATATGTCGTGTGGGGTGAAGTGGAGGACCCAAGGCCAGGGGTTACAGCAGTGCTAGAGCCTTTCAACATTACAGACAATGTAGCCTCTGGGAGTGTTGTTGTCACTATGGACAAAAAGGTGCCAATCAGGGTGTGCAATTTCTCCACCAAGAGAACAGCCCTACCAAAAGGAGCATGCCTCGGAGTCCTTATCGAAGCTTATCCTGAACCCCCATGTGAACCAAAGCAAAGTGCAGTACCTAGCCATACAGAAGACAGTGCACCATCACAATCGCTGATATTCCTGAACACCTCCAATGCCTGGTTGCTGCTACAAGTGAGGCTCTCAGTGAAGAACAACAGCAGCGGTTCATTCAGTTACTGCTCACGTACCAATCCATCTTTGCTAAAAGTGACTCTGACCTTGGTTACATGTCCGCTGTTACGCACAAGATTGACACTGGGTCTGCTAGGCCTGTACGCCAGCCGTAAGAAGAACTCCTCTTGGATTTCAAGGTGAAGAGGAAGCACATCTTAAAGCCATGCTGGAAGCGGGTGTAATCACACCATCAGCATCCGAGTGGGCCTCTCCAGTGGTTCTAGTGCGCAAAAAGGACGGAGGAGTAAGGTGGTGCGTAGATTACCGTTGTTTGAACAATCTGACTATCAAAGATGCTTATCCACTGCCCCAGATTGAAGAATGCCTTGATGTTGTTGGTGGAGCTACTATGTTCTCTACACTCGACCTTCAGTCGGGCTACTGGCAGATTGCAGTGGATAACAAAGATCGTGAGAAGACATCATTCATCACCAAATGGGGCCTTTATGAATACACCCGAATGCCATTTGGGCTCTGTAACGCGCCAAGTACGTTTCAGAGAGCAATGGAGCTCGTCCTCCGAGGCCTACAGTGGGAAACCCTTCTCATCTACCTGGATGATGTCATTGTCATCGGCAACGGAGTGGACCAAAGCTTGGATCGGCTTGAGCAGGTCTTTCAGAGGTTTCAAAGCTATGGACTAAAGCTAAAGCCATCAAAATGTCATCTGCTTCAGGAGGAAGTTCTCTTCCTGGGTCACATTGTGAGTGGCAAAGGAGTCGGACCAAATCCAGCTCTCGTCAAAGATGTACAGCAGTGGAACCCCCCCAACAACCTGAAAGAGCTGCAAACCTTCCTTGGGCTATGTAACTACTACCGCAAGTTTGTCCCAAGATTTGCAGAGCTGGCAAGCCCCCTTCATAATCTTCTGAAAAAGGGGACGGTGTTCCTATGGACTGACGAGCATCAAGGTGCTTTTACCAAGCTCAAGGAAAAATTGACCACTGCACCTGTGTAGGGGTACCCTCGTGCTGAAGGCAAGTTCATTCTCGATACAGATGCCTCAAACAACAGTGTCGGAGCTGTCCTGTCGCAAGTCCAGTGGGGGGAAGAGCGAGTTCTGACATAGGCCAGCAGCCACCTTTCACCAGCTCAACAAAGGTACTCCGTTACCCGTCTTGAGTTACTTGCGGTTGTTCGTTTTACACGCCAGTTCCGCCACTATCTACTGGGCAGGAAGTTCCTACTTCGAACTGACCATGGCAGTCTCACCTGGCTTTTCCGGTTCAAATGCCCTGAAGGACAACTGGCTCGCTGGCTTGAAGAGTTAAGCCAATATGACTTCCACATTGAGCATTGAGCCGGTAAGCAGCACGCTAACGCAGATGCCATGTCAAGGTTGCCAGGAGAAAATGTGGACAAATGTGACTGTTACCAGGTGGGGATAAACCTGTCAGATCTGCCATGCAAAGGGTGCAAGTACTGCCAGAGAATTCACCAGCAGTGGGACAGGTTTGAAGATGATGTTGATGACGTTGTGCCACTAGCATTAAGGTACATTGAGACTCAAAGCGACACAAATGGCGAGGTCACACAGTCAGTGGAAGATCAGCCATCTGCACCCTTGCCAGAGAGCCCAGAAGTCAACTGGCTTGAATCCCTTAGCCCTGAGCAACTGGCAACATTCCAGAAAGCAGATCCTGTCCTTGCCACCCTTCACACATGGAAAGAAAAAGGGACACTCCCCACCAAAGATGAAGTGATGCTCGAGAGCCCTGCAGTGAGGAAGTTCTGGCTCTGTTGGCCCCAAGTCACACTGAGACAAGGAGTTCTCTATTACTCCTGGGAGAGAGTCGGAGACCAGCACCCAACCTTGCTGCTATTAGTTCCAACATCCATGCAGAAGGAAGTCCTACAGTCATGCCACAACCCTCCATACTCTGGTCACCTGTGAGAAGCTAAAACCCTAGAGCGTGTGCGTCAAAGCTACCATTGGTATGGCATGGGCGGAGATGTTCACCTGTTTGTCAAGAGGTGCCCACACTGCAGTGCATGTAAAACCACAGGACTAACCAAAAAAGCCAAACTGCAAAGTTACCAAGTCGGAGCACCTCTGGACCGTTTGCACCTCGATATCCTCGGGCCATTCCCTGTGTCCAGCTCTGGTAACAAGTACATTCTTGTCATTATTGATCAGTTCACCAGATGGGTCGAAGCGTTTCCTGTCCCTGACCAAGGTGCTGAAACGACTGCAAGAAAGCTAGTGTATGACTTTATCGCCAGGTTTGGAGCCCCCCTCGAGTTACACACGGATCAAGGCCGTAATTTCGAGAGTTCGCTGTTTCGCAATGTGTGCAAGCTCCTGCAGATTACCAAGACCAGGACTACCCCCTAACACCCCTCCTCTAATGGACAGGTAGAGCAGTTGAATAGGACCTTGCTGCAGATGCTTCGATGTTATGTGAACCAGAACCAAAAGAACTGGGACGAGCAATTGCCACTGCTCACCGCAGCCTACCGCAGTTCACGACACACAGTGACAGGGTTCACACCCAACAGACTTATGCTTGGCAGGGAGGTCCATCAACCACAGGATATCCAGTCTGGTACCGCAAAACTCAAAGCCGACCCACTGGAAGTAGCAGATTTCCTCTACAATCTGGAAGAAGGCCTAAAAGAAGTGCACAGTATGGCAAGAGAGCACCTCCGTGCTGCACAAGAGCGACAGAAGAAAGTGTATGACCTTCGAGCAAGAGAACACTTCTATAGTCTGGGAGACCTGGTGTTCGTCAGAGACGAAACGATGAAAGAAAGGACTAAGCCCAAAGCTCCAAGCACTATGGAAGGGCCCCCTGATTGTTGCAGCACGCCGTGGTCCTGCACTGTACGAGATTCAAGGTCCTAAATGCAGCACAGTAATGCATCATGACAGACTCAAGCCCTATGACAGTGAAGTAATACCAGTCTGGGTTTCACGCCAAAGAAGTAAAATGCTGCAGCAGTGCCAAGACCCAGACCTCCAACCAAATGAAGAGGACGTTCCCTTGGTGCCAACGCTGCCGCTGCCAGGTGATCCAGGCGAGGTCTCCCCTTCCGATGGTCCGAGCGAGGTGTCCCAGTCCAAAGGTCCGGGTTGCCAGCCAGGAAGAAGACGAGGTGATACAGACTCCTCGGAAAAGACTGTGAAAACATCTAGTGGTCGCATAGTAAATAGACCAGAGAGGTTCAGACATTAGTTATGTATCATTAAGCTAAAAGTTGTTAGTTGACTGTTAAATGCCTACACTTAAAACTGATCTAAGGAATGTGATTTGTGTTTTATTGCCCTTATGGCATAAGCTTTTTCAGCAACTTGGGTTAAGTTTACTGTAATTACTTAATTTCTAATCAGTTTTCTCTACATTACCTGTACTGAAGGGACTCCGCACTCCAAGAGGGGGGGTAGTGTAAGGCAGTTTAAGCTGTTCATAAGCCCATAAACATAGTCTTGTATTTTGTTTTAATTTCTCCGAGCCAAATGTTAAGTCAGTGAATGCAACTCAGCTATCTAGATAACGTTTTGCCATCGCGAGACTTGTTTTCAGTTTACTAGTTGTACGGCACTCATGGCTCCCTGCATGGACACTGCTAAACGCTGTCTGTGCCAGAGCTAGAGGCCAAAACAATGTAGTGTATTATCCTGAACAACATCAGCTGTGATTGTAAACTAACCTGTTACCGGAGCCAAGTAAAGTTCGTAAAGGAAGATCATTTGTCGTGTGTCTCCATATACCTACGCACCTCCATCCCGCCGGAAGGTAAAGCACGACAATACAAACTCCATCCCAGCCATTCATGAGTGGCATGAGGTCAGATTGTTTGTTCCTAGTTGTGCATGTTTCTTATACCACTTCTGGAAAAGTTCAATTAATGTCATAAACTGGAAAATGAGAGAGTCAGAGGGCTCATTCAAAATGGTCTTGAGCAGTTTATTTGGAGCGGACAATGTCTCTGAAGGTTGCAGTTGTTGTCACACACTCTACATTATCAGGTCTTGTAGGAATCTATAGGAGACAGAACAGAAAATCAGTCTCTTAGTGGTCATTAATGTCTGCAGGATGGGCCTTTATAAGTTCTTTTGAAAGATAATCTCACAGTTCCACTGGCTGGAGTCACATTGATATATTAGCACATTCTATTACATTACACTGACTAACTAACTTTACATTACATTACCTACTAATCACAGGTAACTGGCTGATGCCACTCAAAAACACTCAATGATTTTTTTTCCTGTTGTCTCTGTTCCATTGCGAGATAATTTAGAGCTGGTGTTTATGTTGTTGTCTTACCTTCTTCAGAAAATCCATTTCACTGCTAGTAAATTAGTGTGAGGCTGTGGTGTCTGTTGTAAAGCAGTTTGCCTGTACTGTGCAGGGTGTGTTGTGTGACAATCTGGTTTGAACTGTTTGCGGCTTGGGAGTTATTTAGACTTGGATTTGGACTTTAGACTTATTGTCACCAAGAGGAAATTCTTTTTCGCAACACTGTTCGTTATTGACAATACGCTTACAGAGAAACAAAAGTACAAACATAACAGGAAATAACACAGACAGATAACACAGAGTGGCAAAGATGTGTTTTCTCTGGATCTCTTGTTTAGGGTTGCTATGGCTACAGGCACCAAACTTTTGCCATGGCCCATTCTCCTGCACCTCAGGGTCCTGTACCTGCATCCAGAGGGCAGAATGGTGACATGGCTGTTGATTTGTACTTCTCACAGTATTACAGTAAGTTTTTACTTTCATGCAGTTGTTGGTGGGAAATGGCCATTTCCTCTGTGTGTGTGTGTGTGTGTGTGTGTGTGTGTGTGTGTGTGTGTGTGTGTGTGTGTGTGTGTGTGTGTGTGTGTGTGTGTGTGTGTGTGCGTGCATGTGTTTAATTCTGATTAGAAAGCATTTCGAAAACAAAAATATTAATGTTACACGCAAGATAAGGCACATGCAGTTGTTGGCAGGAAATGAACATTTCTGAGGAGCAATTTGTTGCAAAGCCAGCATCACAGTAATACAACCATCGCAGCGAGATGACACGTTTTGCAAGTAATAGACGAAGATTCTAGAAAACAATATATTTTATGTTTATCACCGTATAATCTGATAAATATAGCGTTAGATATTAAGTGTATGTCCAAAGCCAGGGATAATCTACTTCCAAAACTTGCTAACTTTATCATATTTCCAAACAGTGAAAACCGGTCCCTTTCTGTCCAGCTAGGACACGCTTGTTGTTTCCATTTGTGGCTAATGAAGTTAATAAAGTTGGCTATAGTGTTGGAAAATCATGTGGTTTAGGCTTAATTTTGGTTTGGGTTTGGTTTTGGTCAGAGACATTTTAGAAATTTAACAGCTAAACTGACCATTTAAAGCATTTTGAAACAAAAATCCTTGATGGTTTAAGAAATGTTACATGCAAGATTAAATTGTTTTATTTAGCATTACATGTCCTTCTCACATGCCAAGTTGTTGGCAGCAAATGGAACAATGGAGGCAATGCTGCCATCTGATAAGGTAAGATCATCTTTATTATTCCTGAGGTTTGTTGAAAAGCCAGCATTAACACAATCATCACACAAATAATTCACACAAATTACATAATGTTATAGCAGCAGGGACAACTCAGTTCTTAAATCTATTGGTCCTGCATCTTTGCTCCAGGTGGAAGCAACATGAACTCATTTAACAAAAGGTGACTAAGGCCTTCTTTGTGACTTTGTGACATTAAACATTCTCATAAAGGTGATGGCAATGTTATCCATTGCCACATTGCATCTAAATGCATTGTCCTTTTTTATTGGTTACTTTGCAAATCAACATTTTACTTACAAAATATATCAACATCTTATTAAGCATGATACATTATTTTAGATTAGACAAGCCAGCTGTCTATGAAGTGGTTCACAGCAGCTCCACCTCGACTAGTTTCTTCAATAATGTTTTTATACATAAAGAAATGAATGGAAGTTAAAGTAAATTCAAATTACTTACTGATAGTCAATATGGATTCAGAAAAAACAGGTCAACATCACTAGCTTTAATTGATCTCATTGAAGAAATCACAAATTCCACAGACAAAAAGAAATATGGAGTGGGAGTATTTATTGATTTGAAAAAAGCATTTGACACAATTAATCATGACATATTAATTAATAAATTGGAACGGCTCGGGATTAGGGGGATAGTGTTGAAGTGGTTAAGCAGTTATTTAAAAGACAGGCAACAATTTGTGAAGTTGGGAAATTATACATCCGAATGTTTGGACATTGTGTGTGGTGTCCCCCAGGGGTCAGTATTGGGACCAAAATTATTTATCCTCTATATAAATGATACATGTAAAGTATCTGAATTACTGAAATTTGTATTATTTGCAGAAGATACAAACATCTTTGGTTCTGGTCAGAATTTACAGCAACTCTTGGACATAATCACTTCAGAATTTAGAAAAATAAAACAGTGGTTTGATATGAATAAGCTATCATTAAATGTGAGTAAAACCAAATTCATGATATTTGGTAATCATAAATCAATCAATCATGTACAGTTACAGATAGAGGGTGTTAATATAGAAAGAGTATATGAAATGAAATTTCTTGGAGTGATTATAGATGACAAGATTTGCTGGAATCCTCATTTAAAACATATCCAAGCAAAACTGTCTAGAAGTATTGCAGTTTGGGCTAAAGCAAAGCACAGTTTAGACAACAAATCACTTCACATATTGTATTGTTCAATGGTGTTACCGTATTTAAATTACTGTGTAGAGGTTTGGGGTAACACATATGACAATTCATTGAAATCGTTAATTATACTTCAAAAAAGAGCAATAAGAATAATTCACAACACTGGATATTTGGAACACACCAATTCACTATTTTTACAGTCTAAAGCATTAAAATTACTTGACCTAGTTGAATTTCAGAAAGGTGTAATTATGTTCAAAGCGAGAAACAATTTATTGCTTGGCAACATACAGAAAATATTTTCTGAAACAGAGGGGGGCTATGACTTGAGGGGAAAGTCAAATTTTAAGACTCCCAGTTTTCGCACTACAAGGAAAAGTTTCTGTCTATCTGTCAGCGGCACTAAATTGTGGAACACAATAAGTAATGAATTAAAGCAATGTCCAAATATATTCCAATTTAAAAAGATGTTCAAAGAAACTATATTCCAGAGGTACAGATAAATACAGTGCAATTAATTAATAATTTGGGCTTACATTGAACAATGTGTAGTATGTGTATAATTATTGTTTATAGGTAAATATATGAATTTCCATTAATTACAATTTTTTTATCTCTGTTGACTAATTATTATAACATTTTTATTATATTATATTATATTATTAGTATAACACATTTAATAGGAAAGAAAGGGTATAAAGGGGTAGGAGTTGTGACGTGGGAGCGGGGAATTCGGACCCAAATGCAGAGAGGAGGCAGGCAGGCAGAAGGTGGTCAAACTGAAGTATTTAATGATAACAAAAAACGGCAGCACAAGGGCTGGAAAAACACACGAAATCAAAAAACTGATGGCAGGAGCAAACAGAACACATAAGCTGGCAAACAACAGGCATGGGGAAGGACACAAGACGATCTGACAAGAAACAAAGGAAACACTGAGGCTAAATACATGAGGGGATGAGTAAATCAAGAACAGGTGAGACAACAGGTGAGACACATTAGGGCGGGGCAGGACAATCAACAAAGGCGGGAAAACACAGGAAGTAAACTGGAGAAGACGAGACAGAAAACCAGACCATCAAAATAAAACAGGAAACAGAACACAAACAGGGAACACAACAAACAGACCACAATACACAAAAAACACACAGAAACCAAGAAGGCAACAGAAAGGAACAAACAGGCAACAGAAATGGGGCAAAAGGCCGAACAAAACACTGAAACCATAACAGGAGTACATAAGTTTTACTTCTTCCTACACCTTTTTGAATGTGTAAATAAGTCTTTAAGTACAAGAAATTATGGAGTTTTATTTTTTTAACTGTTCTTTTTTTACATTACTATTTTCTTTGGATGTTGTATTGTATTTACATGTTCAAAATAAAAGCTATAAATAAAAATAAAAAAATAAATAAAGTGTGTGAAAAACAAACTTTTATAATATTTTGAGTGATCTAGTTTTTTGTGAAGTTGTTTTTGATCTGTTGTTTGAAAAGTTATGCTTGCTATAGTCTTTGCTTCATTTTAGTGTTAAACTATTTGCATAAGAAACTGTGCATCCGTGTCTGTTTCTGAAGTGATAATCATCACTGACCTTGTGGAAATCACAGAAATCCCCTGAGGGCAGGGCATGCTGAGGAGCCTGACCAGAGATAAAAAAGTTATTTGGGCTACTCAAACAAGCTGCAAAGGAGATCCGTGCTTGATTTGTGTTGCCTGACCTTCTTCTTTACTGATTGGGTGATTAGAGTTCAAATCTATTGGGTGTGAAAACCACAGGGCAGAGTTGATTATCAAAACGCCAACAGGTGTCTAATAAGCATCAGGTGGCGTGACGTCACACGCTTGGTGGCGTTTATTAGACGCCAGGTGGCGTTTATTAGACGTGTAGTTGCGTTTAATAAACGCCAGGTGGCGCCACAAACGCCGTTCAAAACGCTGTGCAAATTGTGACGAATTGTGACCCTTTTGGCTTTCCATAGAAATGGCCATTACTGAGGAGCAATATGTTGCAAAGCAAGCATCACAGTGATAAAACCATCGCAGTGAGCTGACACCTTTTGCAAGTAATAGACGAAGATCGAAGAAAGCAATAGCTTTTATGTTTTTGATGGTTTAAGAAATGTTACACACTAGGTTAAGCTGTTATGTTTAGCATGTCCTTCTCAAATGCCAAGTTGTTGGCAGCAAATGGAACGAGGCAATGCTGGCTTCTGATAATTTAAGATCACCTTTATTATTCCTGAGGGACTGTTTGTGGAAAAGCCAGCATTAAAGGTACTCTAAGCGACGTTTTTTAGGCTACAACATTTTTTGTCACATACAGCAAACATCTCCTCACTATCTATGCCGGTCCCCTAAACACAGAAGGGAGGGAACGGGATGAGGAGGAGGGAGGAGCAAGCTACTCTTCGTTTCTTTTTTAATACTTTGAACGTCAACAAGAAGTAACGTCACCCAACATCGCTTAGAGCACCTTTAATAGAATCATCACACAAATTACATAATGTTATTGCAGCAGGGACAAATCAGTTCTTAAATCTATTTAAGAACTGATGTATCTAAATCTACTGATAATCGAAATCTACTGCATCTTTGCTCCAGGTGGAAGCAACCAGAACTCACTTAAACAAAAGGTGACTAAGGTTGGCCTTCTTTGTGACTTTGTGATATTAAACATTCTCATAAAGGTGGTGGCAATGTTAAAACTTCTGAGCTTCTGATAAAAGTGCGTGCACAACACCAGTATTAAGTTCAAAGGTTGTCATCAATAATTGTCCTCAGATATACTGTTGAACAACTTGAACAGCAGGAAGAATAAGGGGAGGGAGGCTTCTACCTAAAGTCAATTATCATTTAGTTTTAAATATGTTTATTTTAAAGAAGATAAATGTTTGGAGCAATTCATCCACCGCTGCACTATGGTCAGTTTCATCTTCACACAGCAGGGACACAGTAATGACAATAGCACAATCATCTTTTTCTGCACTTTATTTTCAGTATGACAAAGACTGCTACATTTTAAGATGTTATTTAAAAGCAGCAGACACAGAAAAACCACTTCATCATGTTCAAATGTTAGATCTGCAGTGACATTTATAATGCTGCACATTTCAAATGCTTTCATCATTTCATTGTTGTCATAGAAGACTTAACACACACTCACAAAGAGCTGTGTTTGGCACAAAGTCTACCACAGCCTACCATAATTTGAATTCAAACCCAGTGCCAAACAGAGAAACGCCCATAGTACGACCAAAGGAGAAGCCGGTTCCCAGCACTTTTGCCTCTACACCTGAAGGACCAACACCGATACCGGTGTCTGCTGAAAGGCTGACTGTGGCTTTCACCGGACCTGCTTCGGCTGAAACACTGCCCAGTCCTGCTTCGGCAAAGGCTCTGGCACCCTCTTCACTAGAAAATCCAGCTTCTGCACTGGCGTTGGGCCCTTTGGCCTCAACTCCAAAAAAGCTCCCTGGTGGGATGGGTTACAAACAAAGAGATGCTACATTTAATCTCAAAGAAGATATTTGATATACTTGAGAATGACGTTGTTAAAACATTAAAGAAATAATATTTTCCAAACAGATATCATCCACGGAGACTCTGATATACTTATTTACAGTGTGTTGAGTTGATCAAGCCTGACTGTGTCAATGATATAAAACCTTTTAATAACTGTTGTGTCAGACAGTGTTTTCTTCTTAAGGAAACAGGTGAAGATAAGAGACTTCTGAACTTATATTTCAAATTACTTTATACTCTCAAACCCTTGTCCTCAAAATAATACCAGTTTAATGTGTTTTTATAGTAAATACTGTGTACATCCAGGATACTGGATGTTTATGCAGCATCAAGATGCTTCAATAATCATAGCACTTTGTTCAGTATGGACATTTTTATCTGGCAGCTCTTTGTTCCGCTTTTAATCACTGAAGTTAGAAATCATTAGAAACTAAAGGTGTATCAGTCCACAACATATTATATTATTATGTATAGAAAGTATACACTGCTGGACACGGTTGGTGTTTGCCTACCGGACATCTTCAGGAAGAGTAGTTCACTGGGAAAGAAAAAGAGGAAATGTCAGCAGCAGATTACAGCTAGAGTTTCTCTCAACTGCTTCAATAAGATCTGCAGCAACTTATACTTTATATTATACATTACATTACATATTGCATACAAAATGGTATTTGTTTATCAATGATCATCAGTGTTACTGAATATCCAAATAACAATATTATTATTAACATTATTCTGCACTGAATACAAACAGTCAAAAATATAAATTACTGATACAAACTGCAGTATTTAGTGCAAAATTCTAATAATACCATAAAGCATGAACACATTGATGTTTGCATAAACTTTACATGATTGATCAGTTACCTGAACAAGGTTGTTGATAGAAGGTGATGTATGCTGCGTGCTACTCTCAGCTTCACTGCTGGACCGCACCCGTTGAGGAGGCATATATTCCCCACTGCAACAGAAAGTGAAAGTTAAAATTCACTTTCAGAACAGCTCAGAGGGCCTCGCCCACCCAAACACATACACACACACACACACACACACATACACACACACACACACAGAAGATGAATTTCCAGTAGCGGGTACACATCTCTTTCTCCAAACGGAAGAAAGGTCTCTGTAGTCGGCTGTGGGTCTCTGCATCAAGAAGGCTAATCTTAGAACATGGAAAAAAATAAAAAAAGAACCTAATTAAAAATGAGCTCATTCAGAGTGTCATATTTTGGAAGTATATTGGCTGAAAAACAGTATTTCTGTACAATTTGGAGAAAATTTTTAAATGAATCTTATACTATTACTCCACTGCATTATCATGTTTGGTTACTTTGCAAATCAACATTTTACTTACAAAATATATCAACATCTTATAAAGAAGGAACATTTTTTTAGATTAGACAAGCCAGCTGTCTATGAAGTGGTTCACAGCAGCTCCACCTCGACTAGTTTCTTCAATAATATTTTCATACATGGGAAATAAACGGAAGTTACAGTGTATGAAAAACATTATCAACAGCAAACTTTTATAATATTTTGAGTGATTTTGTTTTTTGTGAAGAAGACAGTCATGACTGTCCTGTGTGGTTTTCTTTTCTCTTCACACAGTCAGTGAAACAAAAGTCTTTGTGGACCAAATTGTAATTTTCTTTTTTTTATTATTGTTTTCACACAAAATGCTTTCAATGACCGAATTGAACTAAATCCATCAACTTTTTTCTCATTTATAATTTACATCCGGCAAAACACTATACCTGTATATCTGCAGCACCTGTTCAAATGCTAACACACTGCTTTCAACACTGTTAGGAACACATTCAAAGCAGAAGTGTGCAAATTCTGTGCATTACTTCTCTCTCTCTCTCTCTCTCTCTCTCTCTCTCTCTCTCTCTTCTGGTTCTAAGTCTGTGTGTACACAATGTTTGACTGTGCACTGTAATGTTGAATTATATACACCTGCATGTGAGTGCTGTTGCACGCAGAGTTATGTTATTCACAATCTATAGATGCTGAATTTGTGACTACAGCAATAAGAGAGCAAAATAGGTTTCCTTTTACTGAATATATACATTCTTTTCTTGGCAATTTTGACAGATTTGCAGATAATGCGTAGAACAGACCTTAGCTTGCGACTCTTTTGAGTGTTATGTTAATAGAAAGTCTGATGGGATCTTGTATGCACCTAAGTTGGGGAGGTGTAAGTGCGGGTGTTTTTTGTCTTTTTCTCTGTCTGATTTTTTTTTCCTGTGTTTTTGTTTGATATATTACGAAGTACATCTCTTGAGATATACTCGCAAAGTATCCAGGCGGGAGTCACAGTGTGCAGACACCAAGACATACTATATAACAGCTCTATTTTATGGTGTCACTTAGTGGGTTACAAAGCTCCATAGGATCATCAATAACATTTGCCAGTTGGAATGTCTGTGGGCTGGGGAAACCCACCAAGCTAAATAAGGTTCTCTCTCACCTTGATAGCTTGGGAGCAAAAGTTGCATATCTACAGGAAACACATCTAAACAAGTCAGATCACACATATGCAGACGCTGGGTAGCACAATCATATCACTCTCTCTTCAATAGCAGGTCAAGAGGCACAGCTATTTTGATCCATAAATCTCTGCAGTTTACCCCTTCAGAAGTAGAGTTTAGATTCTCTGCCCGAGCCCGAGCCCGACCCGAGCCCGGCCCGACTTCGGGCCGGGCCGGGCCGTTATTTTCCGCCACTATCCTCGGGCCGGGCCGGGCCGGGCCGGACCGGGCCGGGCCGGGCCGGGCCGGACCCTTGATCAAGCATTTGTGGGTTTTTTTTATCATTACTTTAGCCTAATTGGGTGGGGAGAAAGCTTTGCCATAATCAGAACTAGTATCTATATAGGCTATATTTAGGCCAAAGTAGCCTAACAAATGTGTCCAAAAAGTTACACAAGTTGGACTACAGTTACAAAATGCAACATGTGTCATGCGCGGAGTCTCCTCCTCTCGCACGCATCACACCGGGGCTGCTGGCTGTATGGTGGAGTTAAGTGCAACATGGAGCTTGAGGATGTAAAGAAAAAAAGAAAAACAGGAGAATTACCTTTGAGCAAGTTTGGAGGAAAGTCGGAGGTATGGAACCATTTTAAACAAGTCGTGGGCAGTGACAACATATGTGTCGGCTTTGTCGAGTGCATTAAGTGCGGCCGCTGTTCGCCTATGACAGCTGATAAAACGGAGAAGTGGATGATGAACAGACACATGAAGCAGTCTCGCCGTGGCAGAACAGATGATGGTCAGCCTTCAACGTCCTCTTTTGTTAGTTCTCCAAGCATAGGCTACCCCTGAGGGCGAGGCAAGCCCTCCCAGAGAAATACGTTGAGTTTTTTTTTTTACGTTTCTTCATTCAGATCCATTTGCGATCCGTTCCATTCTGAATAAACTAACAGCGCAGTTTACATGCTTCGCTCTTGTTGCATTATTCATTAAGATAATTTTAAACAGATTTCTGCAGTTCAAACAACTCTGAATTGTAGTTGAGAACGTCAGTTATGACGCCCCACGGATTAAAAAAGTGTCGGGTTGAAATCGGGCTCGGGCTCATAATTCCAGTTAATGTGTCGGGCCGGGCCGGACACAACGTGCACGGGCTCGGGCAGGGTCGGGCTTGATTTTTTGGGCCCGATCTAAGCTCTATTCAGAAGTCATTGCAGACCCTCAGGGCCGCTACATAATTGTTACAGGTCGTATTGTAAATACACCTGTGATACTAGCTAACCTATATGCACCTAATTGGGACAATGATCATTTTTTTTCTAATTTGTTATATAGTTTACCCAATTTGGACTCCCACTTTTTAATTTTAGATGGTGACTTCAACTGTTGCCTCGTTCCAGTATTGGACAGGTCTTCAGCTAACCCCTCTAAACAATCTAAATCTGCCCAAGTGATTAATTCCTTTCTTAAAGACTATGCCGTTTCAGATCTATGGCGAAGCATGAACCCCACTGCTTGGACTTACTCCTTTTTCTCCCAGGTACATCAGACATTTTCCCGGATCGATTATTTTTTAGTAGATAATCGTTTACTCTCTTCAGCCGAAGCCTGTTTATACAATGCCATAGTCATATCAGACCACTCCCCCCTTACAGCCACTTTTAGGTTTGCGCACAACACTCCTAGACCTCATTGGAGACTTAGTTCCATTACATTATCCCAGGAGGAATTTGTGCACTTTGTAGCTTATAAAATAGGATTTTTTGTCGAGGTTAATTCCTCTCCAGAAATCTCTTGTACAACTCTGTGGGAGTCACTAAAAGCTTACCTGAGAGGCCAGATAATTTCACATATATCTTATAATAAAAAGCAAGTTAATCAAAAATTGTCAGACATAACTGCCAAAATCTCACAATTAGAACTGGCATACACAAGCCCCCCCTCACCTAACTTATTGAAGGAGCTTCTGCTTGAGAAAAATAAATTTGACACCTTATCAACCAGTGTAGCAGAGCTCTGGAGATCCCGACATACATATTATGAATTTAGCGACAAAGCTAGTAAGATTCTTGCCCATCAACTTAAACAAGCAGCTGCCTCACAACTTGTCACGAAGATTGAAACAGCTGAGGGTTATACATATGATTATAAAATAATAAATGATATGTTCAGGGATTTCTATAGTTCAGTTTATTCTTCTGAGCTTGATTCTTGTCCCACATTTGACAGTTTTTTTCCAAAATTTTAACATGCCCACTATTAATGAAGAGTCCAAGAACTTATTAGAAAATCCTATTACTGCTGAGAACTAAATGTGGCAATTAAAACACTTCAGAATGGCAAGACTCCGGGGCCGGACGGTTTCCCATCTGAGTTCTTTAAGAAATTTTCCACCCACCTAATCCCTCACATGCTGAACATGTACAATGAGTCCCTTGAGTTAGGTGTACTATCCTTAATATTACTTAATATTATATGTAAAGCATTTAGGAGATTATCCACACAATTTTTTCCCCGGCCTTAATTTGAGGCCGGCCTTTATTTGTCCGTGTTGACCACGCCCCCGGCCACTATCAGAGGCCCGGCTTTTAATTGACTCCCGGTTTTTATTTGAGGAAATACGGTATGTACGTGTATGTCTGTATGTCTGTATCGTTTTGAGATAGGATGTTCCTAATTTTGGCAATGTTACGAAGATGGGAAAAGGCTGTTCTTGAGGTTTGTTTTAAGTGGGCATTGAAGGATTTTTCCTGATCAAAAATAACTCCTAGATTTCTGACAGTAGTGCTGGAGGCCAGGGCAATACCATCCAGAGTAGCTATATCTTTAGAAATGAAGTTCGGAGGTGCTTGGGTCCCATCACAATAACTTCATGGAAATTGTAGGTCATCCAGGATTTTATATCTTTAATGCACGCTTGAAGTTTAGCTAACTGACCACTTTCGTCTGGCTTAATTGACAGATATAATTGGGTGTCGTCTGCGTAACAGTGAAAGTTAAATGAGTGTTTCCTTATAATATTGCCTAAAGGAAGCATATATAAGGAGAATAGAATTGGTCCAAACACTGAACCTTGAGGAATGCCATGGCTAACTTTAGCGTACTTGGAGGGTTTATCGTTAATGTTAACAAATTGGGATCGCTCAGAGAAATATGACTTAAACCAGCTTAGTGCGATTCCTTTAATGCCAACTAAGTGTTCCAGTCTCTGTAACAGGATGGCATGGTCAATAGTGTCAAATGCAGCACTAAGATCTAATAAAACAAGTATGGAGACCAATCCTTGGTCAGCAGCAGCAAGGTCATTAGTAATTTTCACCAGGGCCGTCTCTGTGCTATGATGCATTCTAAATCCTGACTGAAAGTCTTCAAATAGACTATTCCTATGTAGAAAGTCACATAATTGGTTAGCGACTCCCTTCTCAAGGATTTTGGAGAGAAAGGGGAGGTTAGATATCGGTCTATAGTTGGCTAAGACTTCAGGATCGAGGGTAGGTTTTTTCAGAATAGGTTTTATCACAGCTATTTTAAATGACTGCGGTACGTGATCTGTTAATAAAGACAAGTTGATTGTGTCTAGTATTGTGGTGTTGACCACGGGTAGTGCTTCTTTAAGTAGCCTTGTTGGAATGGGGTCTAAGAGACAGGTAGTTGGCTTGGCTGAGGAGACCTTTAACATTAATTGTTGAAGATCTATAGGATAAAAGCAGCTTAAGTATGTATCAGGTCTTATTGTTCTCTCCAGTCTTCCTTCGCCCAATGATGAGCTGTTAGAAGTTGAGGGCAAAAGGTGATGACTTTTATCTCTAATTGTTATAATTTTATCATTAAAGAAGGTCATGAAGTCATCACTACTCAGAGCTACACGAATAAAAGGCTCAGTAGAGCTGTGGCTATCTGTCAGCCTGGCTAAGGTGCTGAATAGAAAACTTGGGTTGTTCTTATTTTCTTCTATTAGTGTTGAGTAATAGTCTGATCTGGCAATTCTGAGGGCCTTCCTATAATTTTTCAGACTATCTTGCCAGTCTACACGAGATTCTTCCAGTTTGGTGGAATGCCATTTACTTTCCAGTTTTCGTGAAATTTGTTTTAATTTGCGGGTTTGGGAGTTATACCAAGGTGCTAATTTCCTTTGCTTCATCGTCTTCTTTTTGACAGGAGCGACCAAGTCCAAAGTTGTCCGTAGGCAGGCTGTAGCAGCGTCTACGAAATTACCGAGTTGGGAGGGAATAAAGTTAACATAAAGGTCCTCTGTTATATTAAGGCACGACATTGAGTTAAATGCTGTTGGAAGATCTTCCTTAAATTTAGCTATAGCACTGTCAGATCTAGCATCTAGTGTATAAACTTTTATTTAATTTCTTATGGTTAGGTAATAGGAATTCAAAAGTTATTAAAAAACTATCTGATAATAAAGGATTCTGCGGAAATACTATTAAATCTTCAATTTTGATTCCATATTCTAGCACAAGGTCGAGGGTGTGGTTAAAACGGTGCGTGGCCTCATGCACACTCTGACTGAAACCAATTGAATCAAGTAGTGAATTGAAAGCAGTGCTAATGCTATTGCTGTCAACGTCCACATGGATATTAAAATCACCTACAATAAGTACTTTGTCTGATTGAAGGACTATACTTGATAACAACTCAGAGAATTCAGATAAAAATTCAGAATACGGACCTGGTGCGCGGTAAACAATAACAAATATAATTGGCTGTACTGTTAAACACGTTGGGTGTTGAAGAGTAAGAACAAGGCTTTCGAACAAGTTATAATTTAGTTTAGGTTTAGGATTAATTAACAGGCTTGAGTCGAAAATGGCTGCAACTCCTCCTCCCCGGCCTGAGCCTCGTGGAATTTGAGTATTATTATGACTGGGAGGAGTGGCTTCATTTAGACTAATGTATTCATCGTGGCTCAGCCATGTTTCGGTGAGGAAAAGTAAATCAATTTGGTTATCTGATATCAATTTGTTTACCAATATTGCAGATATCTAATGTTTAATAGTCCACATTTGATTTTCCTATTCTGTTTTATCATTGCAGTGGTTGTTTTAATTCCAAGTAGGTTGTTGAGTATAGCACCTCTTTTGTTAACGTTTGATTTAATCGGTCTCAGTCGGGGGACAGACACCGTGGTTATGGGATTATGAATGGGTGATTGCTCCAAAGGGAGCACAGAGGGGCATGTAGCGCTGTATCTCTGATTACTGATATTATTGATTGTAACTGGAATATTATAGCTGGTCTGTGGGTTAGAAGAGTTATTTGTAAAGGAGTGAGAGCTTTTGGGAGAGTGTGTCTCGTCAGTGTGCTTGTGAGAGTGTTTACGGAATGCAAACAGTCAATCATAGCTCTGAGTAGGCAGGACGTGGTGCAAATTTCCATGTAGCATCTGGCTTCCGTGTGTATTGGGATGAATCCCATCCCTGCTGAAGAGGGAGCCACGTTCCTAAAGGGCAATACCAGGAAATTGTCAATAAAACCTATCTTGTGAATGCATGCAGTAGTCTGCTGAAAAGGCATGATCCGCGACCTAGAGGTGGAAGTGGGCCCGAAATACAAAACGACTTCCCAGCGCTTTTTAAAGCCTCAATGAGAGTGGTAGTCTTGCCTTGTGCGCTCACACTCCTGAATCTGATTGGACATGTCATTATGTCCACAATGGACCACAATGCGTTCAATAGAGGTCGGGAATGAGGGTATCAGGTCCACATTTTTAGCCAGGATGTCTGCAACTTTGCCCCACGGGAAAGCAGTGTGTGACAGCATTATGAAACCGTAAATCTCTAGTGATGGAGTCCCCACTAATTAATGTGGTTAGGGAGAAGAGCGGACGAGGAGTGGGGGGGTGTTTTTGAGGAACGTTGTCATTTGGTTGGTGAAGGCAGTGTAGGCCACCACTTCCCTCAGAAGCTTTCGCCACGAGGCAGCAGTCCTCTTCTGTGACGACGGCTGGTCAGTCGGTTTTGAAGCGGGGCGAGCCCGACGAGCCCGGGGAACCACATCGGCCGCTACCGGTTCCAACTCCGACAGGGCATTGAAACGACTGGAGAGGCTGAGGGCATGATCCGGAGCGATTGATTATGAGCCACGTCCAGGCAGGCGGATAAAAAAGCATCTTTGGTTTTTCCCATTGTATTGAATGGGACATACTGTATAGCTAGCTAGCTGCTCCTCCTAACAAGACCCCTCACGTTCATAAAAATGCCTTAAATTCAAATCGGACTGATAGCTTTTGTTAGCTTTGTAAGACCTTGGGGTAGCTGTGATATCAGTGCCATGACGAAATTCAAACCAGCCAGCCGCGGAGCCCCAGTAGTGCAGTAATCCACAAAGGGTGACTTTGCCCTGGGTATGGAGCCCAGCAGGCTGCCGCTTTCTCGTCAGACTGTGTGGAGCTCCTAAAGTCCAAGATGTCTTACCAAATTTACAATTAGCCATGAATTTTCGTAAAACGGCCCATATTTGAGCTTTACATAGTTGATTTCTCGCATAAAAAAAGTCTCAGAAGTGAATTTTGTAATGGAATAGAAGAGATCTGCGCGACCTAGATTCAGAAAACTACCTGATCTCAGGTCAGTTGTATAGCCTATGTAAATGCTGGGGCGTGACCGTTCTCTTAATACATTCATGGGCATGACAAAGGTACAGGTCTTGGGATGCTTACGTCAACTTCCAGCTTTGTGGAGATTCGCCCGTTTTCAGCAGTAGTTTCAAAATATGAGATTTTCATAGTAAAGGGATGTCAATGGGATTTTGAGCTTTTATGTATGTCCTATTTACCCACCGAACTGTCGTTATTCAACTATAACAAGGTAAAATTGGTTTTGCATTCTATCACCCCTTTAAAGAAGATAAATGTTTGGAGCAATTCATCTATCACTGCACCATGGTCAGTTTGATCCTCACTCAGCAGGGACACAGAAATGACAATAGTACAATCATCTTTTTTCTGCACTTTATTTTCAGTATGACAAACACTGCTACATCTTATACTATGTGCATATTATTTAAAAGCAGCAGACACTTCATCATGTTCAAATGTTAGATCTGCAGTGACATTAATACAGCATAATAAAGATATCTTGCTGGAGATTGGAAATGTCAGAACCAGTTTCATTTAAAATGCTGCACATTTCAAATGCTTTCATCGTTTCATTGTTGTCATAGAAGACATGACCACAAAGCCACAGTCTACCATAATTTCAATTCAAACCCAGTGCCAAACAGAGAAACGCCCATAGTACGACCGATGGAGAAGCCGGTTCCCAGCACCTTTGCCTCAACACCTGAAGGACCGACAGCGATGCCGGTGTCTGCTGACAGACCGACTTTGGCTTTCACCGGACCAGCGGAGGCTGAAGCACTGGCCAGTTCTGTTTTGGCAAAGGCTCTGGTACCCTCTGCTCTAGAGATTTCGGCCCCTGCGCTGGCATTGGGCCCTTTGGCCTCTGCATCACACAACCTCCATTCAGCACGAGCGTGGCCAAGTCCTGCACCAGCGTACACTCCAATTTTGTCGCCAGATAGATCTTCTAATTTCCCAGCACCAGCATAGGTACCAGCAGCAAAAGCTTTACCGGGCCGTTTAATGGCGTCAATCATCATCTGATTCCTGCCAGAACCAATCGCTAGATCTCCTTTCACTACTGCATGGGTTACAAACAAAGACACACTACAGTTAATCTCAAAGAAGATATTTGAAAAAATAGATGTACTTGAGAATAACATTATAAAAAACATTTCAAAACTAACATTTTCTAAACAGATATCCACAGAGACCTTGTGATAGTATTATTTATAATGTGTTGGGTTGATCAAGCCTGACTGTGTCAATGGTTTTAAACCTTTTAATAAATGATCAGACAGTGTTTTCTTCTTGGTGAAACAGGTGAAGATAAGGGGCCTCTAAGCTCATATTTCTCTCAACTCAAATAAATACCACTTTAATTTGTTTTTATAATTAAAAAAATCTCTACATTTTGACAATACCAAATTTGGCTTTTTCTCAAAATGTTGTTCTCATAATCAACAGCCCACTGGACTCAAAGTTCAATTTGACTGACAAAAAAAAACAACCCAAAATGTTTCTTTACTTACTCTCATCAGAAAGGTCTGAAAAAAAGAAAAGGGGAAAATGAGTTGGATGCTTATTCATGCAAGTTCATTTCTTTCTTTTGAAACTATAACGTCACATGAAAAATGTCACGAAGGTGGATCACTTGATACCGGGTTCAATCGCCGTGGTAACTCATGCTGGACGCCTAACCTGGTCGGGAGCAGGTTAAGTTGGAGATCAGAGATCAACTGGTGTAAAAGCACCGCCTACTGACTAATCAATACTCGATTGATAACGGCGTCACCGTTCTTATAGAAGATCAGGCGGAGCTCGGTGCGCATAGAGAGAGAGAGAGGGGGGGAAGAGGGAGAGAGGGGTGCGCTCATAAAAGTTAAAACATTTAGAGACCAACCACGCCGTAAACATTCCCTGATGGGTATATTTTTGAAATATATAGATTTGAATGGGAGGGAGAATTACATATCGGCTATTTCTCTTGCTTCTTGAGCCAATGCGCACAGCGGTTAGAATTATGTTTTTTATATTTTTTAGTTGCTCTCACGATCGCTTCCACTGACAGGATTGCAACTGAAATAATAAGCTAAGCAACGGCAGTTTATGGAAAGGACAAGTGTAACTATAGTCAATCTTCTGACTGAGGTCCTGACTGATGGGGAAGTAATATTGATAAGCGTTGATTTACGCATCAGCGTCACCTATTTTTTGTTGCCAGATGACGAGACTGCACAACTACGTTTGATTGGTGAAACACAGTCATGTGGTAGAGCCTTTAGCGGAAGTCTCTCTCTCTGTCAAAATAAAACATTAAAATGAGGCGGACGCGGGGGGGGGGGGATACAAACAATGACGCGTAGAATACCAAAGAGGTAAAAAGAAAAGTAACGAGCTCATTGTAGCCTAATGTAGAGGACAGTTTCTGCTTCACGAATCTACTCAAGTAAAAGTATAAAGTATAGTGATTTAAAACTACTCCTAGAAGTATAATTTTTTCAAAAACTTACTCAAGTAAATGTAACGGAGTAAATGTAACTCGTTACTACCCACCTCTGGTTGTGTGAGTGACAGTGTTGGGGGGGATGGGAAATCTGTTGATTGTCGAGTCAGTGCCAAATAAACACAGAGATGGATAGGAAAAGGTTAAAGCCATCAGGTGCTCAATTTAGGAAAAAAAGAAAAGAAGAAGAGTAGAAACGAGCAAAAGATAAAAGGTATGCAGCTATGTTCTCTCCCTCTGTATGATTATTACGGTATCCATGTCATGAATGAAGGGCTAATGTTAACTGGTGGGTAACTCTTTCGTTTGTTAGCCTTTTTGCTATGTTGCTTGCTATGCTTATACAATATTAATATGGTTTTAACTCAACAAACACGAGATTTGTAATTTCACCATAATATTGAGCTTTGCAACACAAAAGTTCATTTATTATTTATTTCCATCATTTGGGTTAACGTTATGTCCTGTCATTAACCAATGGAATTTTAAAATCTGTAGGTAGTTCCAAAGACAAACATTTGCTATTTGCTACAACTCTGTTTTGTGACAAAGTATAGTTTAACAGTCAAAAACTAAAAGTGTGCCATGCATAGAATTCGAGGCAGTAACCAAGGAGCTAATGGTTCCTCCCTAAAAGTTAGATGATTATAGCATGTAATGACAGACATTTAGCGTAAGGGCATGTATATTTAACCCTACTATTATGTTTGGGGTCAATTTGACCCCAGGCTGTTTTAGCTGTATAAAACGGTTGTTTGATTTCAATTTCAATTGCAATTCAATTGTAATTTCAGGGGCACTTGTAAAATATTTTGGAGCATCCTCTGCCACAGGAGCGCTCAAAGGGGGTCTCGCCCTGGGTGTAATTCAATGTAGAACCGCCCCTGGCTGTAGATGTTTCAGGTTGTGCTCATTTGAACTCCTTTATAGCTGGAAAATGCATCGTCACAAAGCTGAAAACAGGGCTGTTTTTCTGACACCATGAAGAGTTTTAAAAGTTTTTAGAGATTGGTGGTTCTCACAGGACAGCGACGCTACAAACACGTAATGATCTTATAGAATATGATATATGGCTGTAGATTAAACTAGCCAACAGTATATACAAGTTCAAATGAGCACAACCTGAAACATCTACAGCAGTAAAATACAACATACACATGAATGCAGCAGGAATATGAATCCAGAAACATCAGATAGAAGAGAAACACACTGCCAGGGAACACTTCACTGCACATTATACTTTTACTTTTCATACTTTATGTAGATTGTGTTGATAATACTTACTATAAGTAATGTTCTAAATGTAGGACTTTTACTTTTAGTAGAGTATTCATCTGAATACTTCTTCCACGACTGATTTTAACCCTTTTTCACAACAGAGATGTTGACTTGTAACAGCAGGAAAAGCACATAATATATACTAATATCATTAATAATGCAATGCAGCAATTAACAGTTATTAGTTACACCTATCTTTGACAAGTCAAAATCTCTGCTGTGGAAAAAAAAAGTGCTTTATTTTCACTCCACACTTTTTCCTCCTAGTCATCTGTAATAGTAGAGTAACAACACTGATTGGACAGAGTGTAATGCACAAATAGTAGGATCAAGGCATTTCATCATGCTGATCTTCTTCTGCACAGTTTTGTTATTTCATAATCCCAAACATTTGTTAGCAGACCTTATTAAGGAGTAAAGCGCAAGAGAACAAAATTGTAGGCTTTACAAAAGCCTACAATTTGCATGAAGTTTTTACTTTTGCTTCTGTAACTGTCAGCTGTAACTGTCAGTCCAGCAGAAAGTACCTTCAAAACAAACTATAATAAAAACCATGTCCCCCATAACTGACTATTTGCTTCCTGTTTATGTTCCAATCATGGAGGGGGAAATATGACCCAACCCACTTCCTCTATGTGCCCCATTGTTCCAAAGAAGCTGGTGTCTACTTTCTGTTCCACACACATCTCCTGTAGCTCAAGCAACATCATGTCGGTAAGTAATCTTTCATGTGAAGTTTATTATGCAAAACAGAATTGTATACACGTATATGGTAATATTGGTGTTTTACTAAATATACAAAATGTTAGTTTGTATCAGTAAATTATATTTTTAATTCACTAAGGTCCAGTATGTATCAGTGATCTATACTTTTCTTATAAATTACTTTCTTCTTACTTTTCTAATTCAGATCAGAATAAGGAAATCTTACTTGCATGTATTTCTTATTTTAATGTTGAAAATCTGACCATTAACACAATTGTGCTGGTTGACCATTGATGAACAGATATTTTTATATATCATACCTGTAATTTGCTATAGATCTATACATAATATATACACTACCATCACTTTTATTCCATTTGAGGCAGTTCCCACAGGAAAAACTCTAGTTCTAATCTGCTGCCGACATTTCTTCTTTTTCTTTCAGAGTCTTGAGTATATACGACCGAAACGAGGTAAGCAACGTCATCTGAAAGAAATAGTATATACACACACATACATATATATATACATATATATATATATATATATATTATAATAATAATAATAATAATATAGTATAATTAGGGCTTCTGAGGAGACAGATCAACATTTAATTCACTTTAAGTTCATTTCTAACTTTTCTTTTTTTTTTCTTTTATTGACTTAAAGTGAAACAAAAAGCTGCCAGATCTCATTGGAGATGTCAAAATGCCAAGTCTATCAATCTTGTGAATTTGACATGTTTTATGTGACCTTTATGGATTTTAAAAGAAAAGATTAACTAAATAGTAAATAAATAAAGTTTCCTTTTTTATCTTTCTCAGACATGAAATATGAGGGTAAGTAAAGAAAAATCTTTTCATTTTGTTACTCCACTAGGCTGTTGATTATTTTAGGACTAGTGTTGATTAGCATGTTGTAATATCTATGAGAATAAAGTCTGCATTTGGAGAGCAAAGGTCATGAGATAAAAAATTTATAAATGCTTTATATCTGACAATGTACCTCACCATAAAAATATTTTTTTTGTTACACAATTCTTGACTAGCCTATATAACAAGCTCACTCTCAAAATGTTACTTTAAAATGTCATTTTTTTCATTCTTCCAATTGTACTTAAACCTTTCCTAGTGGTACTGGATGTTTTCGTTCACTGTTCATAGTTACTGTGTACCTACAAATAGTAGTGAGCAGGGGCGTAGCACAAAATTCTTACTATGTCATAAACTTAACTGCTTCCAGTAGTTATGTATTCAAAATAGTTATTTTAACCCTGATTTTTACAGCATTAACCACGTGCTTAAAACAGCAACCGTGCTTTTGTTTCACAGCGTTAAATAGAACGGCCATATTTTATAAGATATAATATGAATCCATTCATGGGAATATGTTGATAGGTAACACTTTGGTAACATTGATTTTAAGTCCTCTTTGAGATTAAATTTACTATCTCTTTATTTGCAGCCCATGCAGATGTGAAAGCAACTGCCGAAGTTTCTGTTGGAGCAGTCGGGTTGGTGGAGATGATCGACACCTTTGACCGGCCTGGTTCAGCTTCTGCTGTTGGTACCTACAAACGTGCCAAGGTATATGCACATGGTTTACAGAATAAACCTGGGAAGCGTATTCCCAAGGCAGGAGTGAACGCTGAGGCAGGAGTGGGCCTTGCTCGTGCTGAATGGAGAGTTTTTGATGCTCAGGCCAAAGGGCCCAACGCCAGCGCAGGAGCAGAAGCCTCTGTGGGCTCTCTCAGTGCCAGAGCCTTTGCCAGAGCAGAAGTGGCCAGTGCTTCAGCCTCTGCTGGTCCGCTGAAAGCTACAGTCGGTCTGGCAGCAGATACCGGCGCCAGCGTCGGTCTGACAGGTGTAGAGGCAAAGGTGCTGGGAACCGGCTTCTCCTTTGGTCAGAAAATGGGCGTTTCTCTGTTTGGCACTGGGTTTGAATTTAACTTATGGTAGACTGCAGCCAAATGAAGTTCTTTGTGATTGTGTTTTTGCCTTCTATTCCAAGAATAAAAGCATTTGAA
Source organism: Perca schrenkii (assembly GCA_025617405.1). NCBI lineage: Eukaryota > Metazoa > Chordata > Actinopteri > Perciformes > Percidae > Perca > Perca schrenkii. Next base: position 30,712,507 of record CM046793.1, read on the forward strand.
ATGTGCAGCATTTATAAATTAAACTTTGTTTATGAAAATCTGTTAAATTTGTTATATTGTTAATATTAAATCATTTATTTTTGCTTTTCTTACCCTCAGCTGTGCATACACAATGATCGTTATAAAATACAAAAAGTGAAATTAGTTGTGCGATCAGGAGGATTTGAAAGACCCTGTATGCCAATAACATTTCTACACTTTCTGAAATAGATAATCAAACCCATCAGAGGTTTATTATAATCTGGATAAGTTATCAAAACAACCAAGGTGGAGTTCATAAAGTACTGCAATGCTCTGAATGATGTACAGACATTTTTACACACGATCTCTCACACAAACTTGATAAATGGTGTTTCTGATCCATCACAATTTATGTTTACTGTATGCAGCTTTCTACAACAAAAGTAGCCAGGCACAAACACACACATTTATTGTAAAACCTGCAATTTTTGCTTTCACTTATAGAGGCCTAAACTGTCAGCTGTAGAATCTATATATATATATATATTAGGGGTGACCCCGAATAGTCGAAGATTCGATGCATCGATATGCGGAGCCTGATTCGACCACCAATCTCACAGTCGGATCTTCGCGGGTGTTATTATGAAACGAGGATCATACCATTTTGGGGGTGCTCAATGTCTAATTTCACACAGAACTACTGGTTTTGTACAGTTATATTAAGTTATATACAGCCTTTAATTATGATAATGCTGTAAAAAAAAAACGTGAAAACAAAGAAAGAAAAGTTCAATAAATATTTTTTTACGTGTGTGTGTGTGTAAATCCAACCACCGCTGTGACAGATTTAAGTTTCACTTTCCCTGATCCGCGACAGACGAGGAGCATCAGACGAGGAGATTAACGTAATTTAACAATGTCTGGAAAAAGAAAATCTAAAGTGTGGATGCACTTTCAAATGGTAAAAGATGATCCAAAAAAAGTAAAATGCAAGTTGTGCCAACAGCTCATGTCCTACCACTCGTCAGCAACAAACATGGCTTTCCACTTAAAACAGGTAAGTTTATTACCAATAAAGACGTTTCACTTTTTCATATATAATGGCGGCGCTTTTAATTTACGAATAGCAATATCATATGTTGGGACTTAAAATATGTTAGTCCTTTTTCTAGATCCACCCACAGTATCAGACTGACGACAGCAGTTCATCTAGCCTAGTAGTACCGGAGCTGCGCCAAAAAATACAAAAGGAAAAGAGAAATCCCGGACAAAATTGCAGAGTTTATTTCGCTTCACAACGAGGCCAGTGAATGTTGTGGACGGTGAAGGTTTTAAAGAATTATTGCGCACACTTGAGCCAGGATACACAGTTCCCAAAATAGAGACGGTTATGCATGCGGCGGATGCGAAATACGCGTCCATACGCGCCTGCGGTTTACATGTTACCCTCCTGCTGACTAGTGTCGTGCCCCTCCCAACCCATTCACACACACACACACACACACACACACACACACACACACAGATGATTCGACAATCAGTCGACTATAGAAAGATTCGTCAATTCTGATTTGAATGTGTAAATCCTTAGTCCGGGACACCCCATATATATATATATATATATATATATATATATATATATATATATATATATATATATATATATATATATATATATTTATATATATATATATATATTTAGATTCTACAGCTGATAATATATATTATCTATATATTATATTATATGATATTTGAAAAAAACAAAGATGTAGGCCTACATGACATTTAAAAACAAATCTTTCGACAAACACATGGCCAACCCAGACCCTACCCTTTAGAGAGAACGTCTTAGACTCCAGACAGACTTTGATGACTTATCTATGAATAAATCCAGGCTTCGTCTGCTCAAATCTAGACAGTGCTTTTTTGAGTCACAGCTGGGAAGCTTCTGTCTCATCAGGCCAGAGCCGAGGCAACCTCATGGCTAATTCCTGCCATTAGAGCTAACTCAGGCGAGATCCACACTGATCCTGTCACCATTAATAACTATATATGCCAAATTTTATGCTGAACTGTATACCTCTGACTGCCCGCCCATTGCAGATGGCACGCTTAATGATATACCTTTCCCCCAAATAGACGTTGAATCTGTGAATGACTTGGCAATCTCTTATTTCTTTCTCCCTTTTCTGCCGAGTGGCGCACGTGACCGCTCGCGGTGTGAAGCACGTGTCCGCGCTATTTTCAGACATACACTCAGACGTAAAAATATCACACTTTCTCTGCAGTCTACCGTTAGCTAGCTATCGTAAATGTAGGCTACTTTTAAAATAGGGTGACCAAACGTCCTCTTTTGCCCGGACATGTCCACTTTTTACGTACTGTCCGGGGCGTCCGGGGGGGGTTTATAAATTCATGAAAATGTCCGGTTTTCACTGTTTTTCATGGGCCTATTAAGCGTGTACTTAAATTGAGTGGCGCTTTGCACAGTGTACTACGGTACTTTGTTGTGTGACGTAATTCCCGAGCGGCTGCTTTGTGGGCGGCTCTGCAACGCGCACATACACAGGGACCAAGGGGGTAACCTTCACTTCTGAACGCGAACCTTCGATGGCGCCATTTTGTTGCTACAAAGGTATCACCTCTTGTTAGCATTCCACTGACCGCCATTTTGTTTTTACGTCACTTGACTGCGAATAACTTTACATCTGAAGCGTTTAAAGACTCTATTTGTCCATTGTTTAATTCTAAAGAAACACGACAATGTATAAAAGGCTCCATTACCTTGTAGCTCACGTTATGGCTCAGCAGCAGACGCTTTTGTAAAAATACGCTAACGATTGTGTCATAACCAAGGGACTTACTGTCGCACAGTAGAGGAATTACCGTATAGTACAGGAGAAGCTCGCAGAAAGTTTCGACTTACATTAGCTGTTTAGGTTTAATTACGAATGTTAGCTAGCATGTTAGTTAGCAATAATTATCCTGTGCTTATGTTATCTCCTTACATATACCTACACTCTCCGTCTATGTAAGATTGGGAATGATTGAGACTTCTCTTGGCACAGCTACCAGAAGACTTACAACTTCCAGACACGTTGCTCACGTCACATTTACGTTGTCTCTGTCAGTTGGAGGCTGCGCAGTAAGGGAAGAGATCACCGGAAAAGTGCTTCTAATAGCCTTCACTGGTCTCCGTCCAGAGCAACGGGGTCTATTGGTCCATTATATACTGTCTTTATCTTTGTTTCTCTCACTATGACTCTAGAGTCATACTCGCTCGCCGTCACTCTCCCTTAATTCTCCCTCGCTCTATCACCCACTCCCCACACACACAGACATGCCGGCTCGACACACACACCAGCGCACAAGTATTAACATCAGGCTACGGCGAAAGCTCTGCGTGGAGCCTGCGTACAACCATAAAACAAGACTTAGTGCAGCTTAACAGTTGAAGTGCAAAAAAAAAAAATGTCCCACATACCGTCCCGGTCGGGACCGGACAAGTGGGAGGCGGAGTGCACCGTGTGCAAAGCTGGCACATATGTTTCAGTGTCTTTATTATTTATCTTATTACATTGAAAAGGTATTAAGACATTTTGTTGTAGCTGGATTTTCTAACACAGAAGAGGTCATATTTAGAACATTATTTCTTATTATTTATTTATTTTAAAAGAGAGATATTATTTAGTTACAGGTTGTTACAGATTTTATTTTATTACAGAAGTTATTTTTGCACCATCGAGGCATAATAAAGCATGTTCATTAACCATTAATTAAGCCTGTCTGAATTTTTGTCTCGAGGCCGGGCCAAGTGTCCTCTTTTTTGGAAATCAAAATATGGTCACCATATTTAAAATGCCATATTTTCCCTATGGGCACACCAAAACGGACGTAAAAGCATATTAATCATTCACCGTACGCAGGCACTGATTTAGAATGCAGACTTAACGTATGGCAACTATTTTATTCTATGTCATAATTTCCTGAAATGTAATGACACCTGACAATGTAACGCCATCGCCGATGTTGTTCAGCTCTACATCTCCACCAAATCCATCACCACTGCAACTCACTCCACTTTGATCACTGGCCTCAGTGAAATTAAATCATGGATGCAAACCAACTTTCTCAAACTTAAAGTGATGGTTCGGAGTAATTTCACCCTAGGGTCCTTTGCACCATGACCTCAAGCTAAACACCCAGTGATGTATCTCGTAAATGACCCTACTAATAATGCCCGAAATGATACCAATCTTCTACACATTTTTAAATCAGGAGACAAAACAAACATCTCAAATTATCGCCCCATCAGCATCCTCCCTGTTGTATCTAAGGTTGCAGAAAAGTGGATCGCCAAGCTGCTGAATAAACATCTGGTAACGCTTTAGATTACAACCCGGAAATTAATGCGTAAGTACTCGGAAATTACAGCGTACTTTTCGGTAATTATAGTGTACTTATAAAGTAAGTACGTGTAATTATAAGGGAACAATTTATAATATTTGGGTAATTAAGGGGTAACAACCAGGAAAAGTATGGCGTAAGTACACCGAATTTACAGCGTACCACAGCGTACCTTTCAGTAATTATATTGTACTTATAAAGTATGTACAGCGTACCTTTCAGTAATTATAGTGTACTTATAAAGTATGTATATGTAATTATCAGGGAACAATTTATAATATTTGGGTAATATAGGGGTAACAACCAGGAAAGGTACGGCGTAAGTACACCGAATTTACAGCGTACCTTTCAGTAATTATAGTGTACTTATAAAGTATGTATATGTAATTATCAGGGAACAATTTATAATATTTGGGGAATAAAAACCAGGAAAAATATAAATAATATGCAATATTTTTATATCTAAGGGCTAACTATTTTAATATTACATGGTATGTAGGCTATGCTAAAAAAAATATAGGGCTAAATGATTTATACAGTAATTCATAACTTAGTGGTAACTATTCAAATGTTAGGCCTATGTGATATAGCCTATACATACAAAACAACAATCTTATGTTTTTTAAGAGCAATAGTGAGAACACACATTCACTGAATTTGCTCTATCACACTTGTCTCCATATAGCTGGTGTGTGGTGATGGCACTGGTGTCGTTGTACCATGGCTGCTTTCACATCATCCGAGTGGTTTCTGCAAACTGTGTTGATTCAGAAGAGACCTCTGAAATGGTTGTAAAGTGTGCTGGGTCTTCATTCAATCATAAACCACATACCTTTTTGTATTAATGTATTAAAACATTTTTAGGCCTAAGTACCACGGGGTACATATTCATTTCATAATGCATAATGGATATTACTGAACAACAAAACTTGAAATTCAGGGGAATGAGTGTCTGCTATGGTTTTATCTAGAATTTTCAATAGCTTACCTTAAAGTAAAAGAGTACAGGATTTTGTTGGGTCATCAAGCAATATTAAAAATAGACAACTATGCTAAAAACAAGGCAAGCAAAACTATAAATATTTTCTGCAGTTAAGAGTATAAATATACCATTGTTTTTTGTTGTTACAGTGTAAGTCAAACTTGTTACCCCTTTGTTTCACATAGTTACAGGGTAATTACAACATAGCGGGCTGTAAATTAAAGTGGCACTTGTTACCCCCTTGTTACACGTAGTTACAGGGTAATTACAACATAGCGGGCTGTAAATTAAAGTGGCACTTGTTACCCCCTTGTTACACGTAGTTACAGAGTAATTACAACATAGCGGGCTGTAAATTAAAGTGGCACTTGTTACCCCCTTGTTTCACGTAGTTACAGGGTAATTACAACATAGCGGGCTGTAAATTAAAGTGGCACTTGTTACCCCCTTGTTACACGTAGTTACAGGGTAATTACAACATAGCGGGCTGTAAATTAAAGTGGCACTTGTTACCCCCTTGTTACACGTAGTTACAGGGTAATTACAACATAGCGGGCTGTAAATTAAAGTGGCACTTGTTACCCCCTTGTTACACGTAGTTACAGGGTAATTACAACATAGCGGGCTGTAAATTAAAGTGGCACTTGTTACCCCCTTTGTTTCACGTAGTTACAGGGTAATTACAACATAGCGGGCTGTAAATTAAAGTGGCACTTGTTACCCCCTTGTTACACGTAGTTACAGGGTAATTACAACATAGCGGGCTGTAAATTAAAGTGGCACTTTAATCAAACAAACAACTTCAAAACAGATTGTGAACTTTTCAATTTTAATGATATAGACATAAGTTAACATTTTTCCCCCTTTTTTTTTGCTCTTCCTTGGTTTCTTCATTTTTCTTCTTCTTTTTCTTCCCTTTCTCCGAGGAGTCTGATGATGAGGAGCTGGTGGAATCCCACGAGTCTTGCTGTTCTGTATTTTATAAAAGAGAAAAAAAAATATTTACGAATATGTTAAAAACCTACTTTTGCGAACTAGTCCCTTTTTTTGGCCAATCAGAACCAGACCAGTCTAGGACACCTCTCTGGACTCTCTAGATCAATAATTATCAAATTATTGATGTTTTACTTTTGGATGGCTATAACAGAGTCATTTAGAAAAAGGGAATGAAACAAATTGCACCCACAACCAGTACTACTTTCAATTTGAGATTATGTAAAATAATCTTTTACCAGAAGTCTAGCATGGCTAAACTAAATGATTCAGTATGGTAATCAAATTTAGATAGGCCAATTAGGTTCAAACCCAATGTACTCAAACCACAACTTAAATATCAAAAAAAAAGAAAATTAGAAATATAAAACCAAATTAACCAAAAACTGAGATCTCTCATTTCATAGAGATAAACAGGGGAATACTAAATCAGTCTTTGTTCAACCCTGTTTCATTAGTTTAAGTGCACTCAAGTTCCTACCACCACCCTTAGCAGGTAAAACTGTCCATCCTGGCTCCTCAGAGAATGGAGTAGGGAAACGACGGGAAAATCCTGTGAGTAGTGGAGATGATGATGGCGAAGATCGAGTGAGCGGTAAGAAGATGGTGATGATGAAACCCAGAAGGCAGTATGACGACAGTGACTTGAGCAGCACAGTTCTGTCTCTAGTAGAGTCTCACCAAAAAAAACAGCCTGCACAAAATAGTAGAATAGTCACTCACTTGTCCATAGTAACAGTTCACTTGTGTTTCTCCTCAAGATACAAAATATTCTTACATACTACACATTTTAACCACATTTCACTTAAACATTTTAGCTTAAACTCAATGTTATTTGTCCATCTTAATTGACTGGCTAGCTTACAGAAAACATAGCAGTCACAACTAAAGGACGGAAAATACATACGTGTCTGTAGCTGAATTAACCAACAGCTAAGTTAACATTTTCCTAAATGTACAATGACAACAATTTCAATATTAACCATACCCTTTTATCAGGTTCATCAGGTTAGTAGGTAATTCCGACTGGCTTTAAAACACAAATCAAGCAACAATTCTCAAGGTAAACAACACCAATAGTAGTAATTTGCTGTTAGCTAGCTAGCAGCTAAGATAACTCACCGGAATATTCAATTCACACGCCGTTTGGACGGGGTCGGCAGCTCCACGACGTTGTAGAACTTCTCTTTCACCCTTTCAAGAATCTCTCCTTGTTTATTGTTGCTAGTTTCCTACTTTAATCAAAGTGGTTAGACCATTTCAACAACACAGGAGCTACCTGCTGGCGCTACTATTGTGTCCACGTTCACTCTCCAGTAGCGGCCGGGGGAAGAGTTGAATGACAGGTGTTGAGAACCAATCAGATTGGATAAAATAACATATCTCCAATTCTGATTTGCCAGGGACGCAGCGAGGTGCGTCCGGAGGGCGCCCCAGCGCCCTCTATTGACAAGCCGCCACTGCAAACATAAGATTGTTGTTTTGCATGTATAGGTTATATCACATAGGCCTAACATTTGAATAGTTACCACTAAGTTATGAATTACTGTATAAATCATTTAGCCCTATATTTTTTTTAGCATATGTCATAGCCTACATACCATGTAATATTAAAATAGTTAGCCCTTAGATATGAAATATTGCATATTATTTATATTTTTCCTGGTGTTTATTCCCCAAATATTATAAATTGTTCCCTGATAATTACATATACATACTTTATAAGTACACTATAATTAATGAAAGGTACGCTGTAAATTCGGTGTACTTACGCCGTACTTTTCCTGGTTGTTACCCCTATATTACCCAAATATTATAAATTGTTCCCTGATAATTACATATACATACTTTATAAGTACACTATAATTACTGAAAGGTACGCTGTACATACTTTATAAGTACACTATAATTACTGAAAGGTACGCTGTGGTACGCTGTAAATTCGGTGTACTTACGCCATACTTTTCCTGGTTGTTACCCCTTTATTACCCAAATATTATAAATTGTTCCCTTATAATTACACGTACTTACTTTATAAGTAAACTATAATTACCGAAAAGTACGCTGTAATTTCCGAGTACTTACGCATTAATTTCCGGGTTGTAATCTAAAGCGTTACCAAACATCTCAACAACGGCCATCCTCTTCTGCATCCCATGCAATTTGGGTTTCGCCAGTACCACTCCACAGAGACAGCAAACTGTGTCTTCATAGAAACAGTGAAATCCTTGCTTGATAAAACCATCTGTGTTGGTGCAGTCTTTTTGGTTTTGAAAGAAGGCGTTCGATACAGTAGATCATCGAACCCTTCTGTCTAAACTGACTCACTTCAACTTTGCAGAAAATGCACTAGTTTGGTTTCAATCTTACTTGTCTAACAGAAGACAATCTGTGAGTGTTGGTGGCACTAACTCGTCTCACCTTGAATGTTCAACAGGGGTCCCACAAGGCTCTATTTTGGGACCCGTATTGTTCTCTGTGTATATAAATGATTTGCCAAATGTTTGTCAGACAGTCCACTTCCAAATGTATGCTGATGATGCGGTTATTTTCACACCTGCTAAAAGTACACAGGAAGCATCATCCTCACTTACATCAGCACTGGAGAATATACAGCATTGGCTGCTTGAATCTGGCCTGTTATTGAACAAAAAGAAAACTGTTGCTATGATTTTCACAAAAAAAAAAAAAATAAAACTGGAGCGGTCCAATGTGTTCCTGGGGGGAATGGAACTTGACATTGTTGAGGAGTTCAAGTACCTCGGCGTCACACTGGACCAAACACTTTCATTTAAAAAACACATCAAAATTACAGCGAACAGAATAAAATTCAATTCACAAAACTTTAAACAAATCAGATCATCAATGACAATTACTTCTGCTAAAATGTTCTTACATTCAATGATATTTTCACATATAGATTACTGCATCACAACCTGGTCACTCGCCGGAAATACAATTTTAAAACCCATAGAAATGTTATTCAAACAATCTATAAAAATACTGGATCAAAAACCTCTGTCATACCATCAGTATAATATTTTGGGAAAATACAATATGCTCAATTTTGGAAATTTTATTCATTTTAAAAACTGTTTAGTTTTTCATGGACTTGCTCCACCTTCGCTTTCTACATTCATTAAACCTAGGTCTGACAGAGGATATTGTACCAGAGCCTCATTTAGAGGAGATATAGAGATCCCGCATAGAAAAACTACCTTTGGACAAACTGTTCTGTCTATCAGAGGAGGTCACTTTTGGAACAGCATCCCAACAAACATTAGAGAATGTCCAACTTATTGCACATTTAAAAAGCACTTTAAACTATTTCTTAAGAGTTCCCAGTTATGTCATCATTTTGACTAATTTTATGGATGTAATGTAATCTGTCTGAATGTGTGCTAATGTGTTCCTTGTTTGATATTGTATATTGTCATATTCTCACCTATGTATTATCTTGCATGTTGTTGTTTTCCTGCCTCGGGACTACAGGTGAAAATTAGCATTTATGCTATAACCTGGCTCATTTACAGTCTTTACAGAAATGTTAGATTGTTCATTAATGTGCACTGTCCCGAATAAATAAATAAATAAATAAATAAATAAATAAATAAATAAATAAATAAATAAAATAAACTAGTACAAATAGGTTATGCACTCATAAAACGATGGATTGGAAAGTTTGTAAGTACTCCAGAAGTTTGTGAACACTTGCCTGCTGGCAGTGACGGACTGGTAATCTGGCATTTGGGCAGATGCCAGAGGGGCCGCGGGCCCTCATGGGCCGTTTGGGCCGGCCGGCCAATCAGAGAGCCGCATGATTGTCACAGCCATGAGGCCACTTAATTGTAAACTGCGGCCCATATAATTTCTCTCGGCCCCCTTTCAAGCATCAATAACAAAGTTATTTTGCTAAATGGTGGCCAATCGTATCCAAATCCTTAACACTTAGTATTTAAGTAATCTGACTTGTATTTATACGACACATGAATCTCTCAATATCACAGTCATGGTTACCCTCTACAGTCATGAACTTTTACATCAGTCTTTGAAATAAACAAATCTACCTGCATCTCTTTTATTTGAATATTTTTTTGCTAAAAATGAAGCAATGCCTTCTGGGAATTTCAAGACAGAATCAAGTAGAGCCGAGTAGACCGCGTCTGCGTCTTTATGTGTCTATGATCTGCGTCAGGTGGTGGTTGGTTGACAAAAAAATGAATCAAGGCATCAAGCGACACAAGGGGGGGGCACAGAAAAAGAGAGAGAAATATAAGAGAGCACTGCTGGCTGACGTTGAAAAATGCTGCAAACTGACTGATTTGTTTTTAAACTCAAGTGCAGCTTCAGCTAGCATTAGCGCTAATACAGCTAGCATGTTAGCAACACAACTGAGCCAGCACACCAGGGAGAGAGACAGGACAGTGAGGAATATGAGGAAGAGGAAGAACAAAACGAGCAAGAGCATGTGCTTAGTGTTCTGTCTTACACAGCAAACTAATTCTTCACTGGTAAGACAGTCGATACAGGCTTATTGTAAAAGCTACAATTTCCCTGAAGTAGGTTTTTACTTACACTTACTGAATTGGTTGGTCCTGCAGAAATAACCTTTGAAATGCCCTGTAATGAAACCATTTAAAACAGTTAAAGGATAGCAGCTACTGTACAACTTATCATATTTAATGAATGACTTTGTTTTCAGTTTCATATGTGTGTGTGTGTGTGTGTCTGTGTGCACGTGTGTGTGCGCGTGTGTGTGTGTGTGATTATTACAAATACAATTCTGATTAGAAAGCATTTCGAAACAACAATTTTAATGTTACACGCAAGGTAAGGCACATGCAGTTGTTGCCAGGAAATGGCCATTTCTGAGGAGCAATTTGTTGCAAAGCCAGCATTACAGTTGTTAGAAAAATTATGCTTGCTATAATCTTTCCTCATTTTAGTGTTAAACTATTTGCATGAAGTCTGTGTGCAACTATTTCTGTTTCTAATGTGTGAAAAGCACAGAATGCCCCTTAGGGCAGAGCACATGTGGAGGAGACGCCGGGCCTGACCAGAGATAAGAAGACAATATCTCTTTGAATATACTACTCCCTCTTGCTTATAAAAAGCTGCTGTTAAAGACTATCATTAGTCATTTTCTGTACTTATGCTGTGAGTGCTGTAAACTGACTCTACTTGAAAGTAAACAAGCTTTTAAGAGCACTCCAGTGATTTTGTCCATTCATTGATAAATAATTATCCTAACAACAGTAATACAACCATCGCAGTGAGAGGACACCTTTTGCAAGTAATAGACGAAGATCGTAAAAAGCAATATCTTTTACCGTATAATCACCGTATAATCTGATAAATGCAGGGTTAGATATTAAGTGTATGCCCAAAGCCAGGGGTAATCTACCTCCAAAACCTGATAACTTTATCATATTCCCAAACAGTGAAATCCGGTCCCTTTCTGTCCAGCTAGGACACGCTTGTTGTTTCCATTTGTGGCTAATGAAGTTAATAAAGTCGGCTATAGTGTTGGAAAATCATGTGGTTTAGGCTTAATTTTGGTTTGGGTTTGGTTTTTGTCGGAGACATTTTAGAAATTTAACAGCTAAACTGACAATTTAAAGCATTTTGAAACAAAACTCCTTGATGGTTTAAGAAATGTTACACGCAAGGTTAAGTGTTTATGTTTAGCATTACATGTCCTTCTCACATGCCAAGTTGTTGGCAGCAAATGGAACAATCGAGGAAATGCTACCATCTCATAAGGTAAGATCATCTTTATTATTCCTGTTTGTTGAAAAGCCAGCATTAACACAATCATCACACAAATAATTCACACAAATTACATAATGTTACAGCAGCAGGGACAAATCAGTTCTTAAATCTATTGGTCCTGCATCTTTGCTCCAGGTGGAAGCAACCTGAACTCATTTAACAAAAGGTGACTAAGGTTGGCCTTCTTTGGGACTTTGTGATATTAAACATAAAGGTGGTGGCAATGTTAAAACTTCTGAGCTTCTGATAAAAGTGCATGCACGACACCAGTATTAGGTTCAAAGGTTGTCATCAATAATTGTCCTCGCATATACTGTTGAACAACTTGAACAACAGCTTCTTCCTAAAGTCAATTATAATTTTGTTTTAAATATGTTTATGTTAAAGAAGATACATTTTTCCACCGCTGCATCATGGTCAGTTTAATCATCACTCAGCAGGGTCACAGTAATGACAATAATACAGTCATCTTTTTGCTGCACTTTATTTTCACTATGACAAACACTGCTACATTTTATACTGTGTGCATTCTATGTTATTTAAGAGCAGCAGACACAGAAAAAACAGTTTCTCATGTTCAAATGTTAGATCCGCAGTGACATTAATACAGGATATAAGAGAGATATCTCGGTGGAGATTGGAAATGTCAGAACCAGTTCCATTTATAATGCTGCACATTTCAAATGCTTTTATCGTTTCATTGTTGTCATAGATGACATAACACACACTCACAAAGAGCTGCGTTTGGTAAAAAGCCACAGTTCTGTGGGCGTTTTTGCCTTAAATCACCAGGACAGCATGAAAGGGGAAAGAGATGGGGCAAGACATACAGGAAACTGCCACAGGTTCAAAATTGACAACAAAGCCACAGTCTACCATAAGTTGAATTCAAACCCAGTGCCAAACAGAGAAATGCCCATAGTACGAACAAAGGAGAAACCACATGCCAGCCCCTTTGCCTCAATACCTGAAGGACCGACATTGACGCCGGTGTCTGCTGAAAGACTGGCTATATCTCAAAGAGGACTAAAGATCAGTTTTACCAAAATGTCACCAATCAACATATTCCCATGAATGCGTTCATATATCTTATAAAATATGGCCGTTCTATTTAACACTGTGAAACAAACGCACGGTTGCTGCACCCTATTCACTAGAGATTCCAGCCTCTGCGACGGCGTTAGGCCCTTTGGCGTCAGTTTCAAAAAAGCTCCCTGGTGGGATGGGTTACAAACAAAGAGACCCTACATTTATTCGCAAAGAAGATATTTGATATACTTGAGAATGACATATGAAATAATATTTTCCAAACAGATATCATCCACAGAGACTCTGATATACTTATTTACAGTGTGTTGGGTTGATCAAGCCTGACTGTGTCAAAGGTATAATACCTTTTAAAAACTGAGACAGACAGTGTTTTCTTCTTGAGGAAACAGGTGAAGATAAGAGACATCTGAACTTATATTTTGTTAACTCCCAAACCCTTGTCCTCAAAATAATACCACTATATATTTGTTATAGTAAATACTGTTCACATCCAGGATACTGGATGTTCATGCAGCAACAAGATACTTCAATAATCATAACACTTTGTTCAATAAAAAACAAAGTATGGACATTTTTATCTGACAGCTCTTTGTTCAGCTTTAGATTATTAGAAACTAATGTGTATTAGTCCTCAATATACTATTATGTATAGAAAGTATGCACTGCTGCACCGGTTGGTGTTTGCCTACCGGACATCTTCAGGAAGAGTAGTTCACTGGGAAAGAAAAACAGGAAATGTCAGCAGCAGATTACAGCTAGAGTTTATCTCAACTGCCTTAATAAGATGTTATATAAGATTATACATTACATTACATATTGCATCCAAAATGGTATTTTTTCATCAATGATCATCAATGTTACTGAAGATGCAGAACATTTCATTATTCTGTACTGAATACAGTCAATAAAAATATAAATAACTGATACAAACTGCCCTATTTAGTGAAAGATACTAATAATACCATAAAGTATGAAAACATAGTGTTTGCATAACAAACTTTACATGATTGATCAGTGACCTGAACAGGAACCACAGGAACTGAACATTTAAAGTTCACTTACAGAACACACACACACACACACACACACACACACAAGTTACAGTGTGTGAAAAAGATTATCAACCTCAAACTTTTATAATATTTTGAGTGATTTTGGTTTTTGTGAAGTTGTTCTTGATCGGTTTTATTCCGTTTCTTCTCTCACTCAAGAGAAAGTCATGACTGTCCTGTGTGGTTGTTTTCTTCTTCTTCTTCTTCTTCTTCTTCTTCTTTTTTACAATATAACAAATAGTTGAATTACTTTTACATGTTGTTGTCCATCTATGTGTGCGTATGTGGAGGAAATACTTATCTGCCTTTCACAAGATTAATCAGAATCAGAATCAGAATCAGAAAAGCTTTATTGCCAAGTACATTTTTTACACATACAAGGAATTTGTTTTGTAATGTCACACATTATCTAAAATAAGTTAAACAAACAGGTTAACAGAACAGAGGTTTTAGTACTTTCGCTCTCTGTTTAACAGGATGGAGATCCCTAACTCAGAATATAACTCAAAGCATGTTAGGATACAGCATCTCCTGTTCTACTTGAATTACACTTTTTTAATACATGCATTGGTCCAAACTGAATTCCCATTGTCAGAACTATTCACACAGTCACTGAAACAAGAGTCTTTCTGAACCAAATTGTGATTTTTTTCACACAAAATGCTTTCAATGACCAAATTCAACTAAATCCATCAACTTTTTTCTCATCCGGCAAAACACTATATATCTGCAGCACATTGTTCAAATGCTAACACATTGCTTTCAACACTGTTAGGAACACATTCAAAGCAGAAGTGTGCAAATTCTGTGCATTACCTCTCTCTCTCTCTCTCTCTCTCTCTCTCTCTCTCTCTCTCTCTCTCTCTCTCTCTCTCTCTCTTCTGGTTCTAAGTATGTTGCCCAGGCTATGTCCTGCCTCTGGTTGTATGCATAGGTGTAATTCAGGCGCAGAGCTGTGGGCGGGCCCACGTTGACAGCTGGCCAGCCCAATCAGAAATTCACAACAAAAAAAATACTACTCTGTATAGTTAATAGTTATAGTACTGTATGGTGCATTTACCAATCTCCTTCCTCATGCATAAACCTAACCAATCCAACAAACGAAGGCAGCCGGTACCCGCCAATCAGCGGTGGATAATGGCGGGACATTCCATCGCCATCCTAGAAATGCAAATACGCACTTTACGGTCCTCTTCTGTTCAAATCAAATGCATCCAATGTTCAACATAAAGCAACACATTTCTACAGGGACAGAAAACAGTACATGAGATAAAATAATGTTTTGCTTAAGGTCAAAACTATGACCTAGTGTGTTGCAAATAGGCGATAGTTTGTTGATATTTTGGCTTATTTAGCCTAGTCAAAAATATGAGGTAGTTAATCATAATTGGAAGTTGAATGAGCAGTATCTTGAACAATGAAAACGATAACCCATCTATAATGAATTCCCCTTTTCTCCTTTAAGGCCTGTGAACAGTTTTTAATGTTTCATCAGGCAATTCAAGACTGCTGCTATAGTATCATTTTCTGGATTCGGGAACTAATTGGATGATTCAGGACTGCATAGATTCAGGCCCAGCTCGACTTAATCCAGGCCCACCCATATGTCACATTCTGCATCCGCCACTGGTGTAATTTACAGGGGTTGTAACCCCCCCAAATTATCAAAACTGGCCAGTGCAACCCCGCAAAAGAACTAATATAATATCCTTTACATGAATAAAGACATTTGCACCATAACTTGATGCAGAAAAGGCACACATTTTTGTAGAAAAATTCACCAGAATGCAGGAAATGAAGTGTTTGATATGCTCGAAATTGAAATTTTGAGCACCATTTTGTGCACCATAACCATGTTGAACCCAAAGTAACGACGTTGTATGTGTCTCTGTGGTTGTGCTGTGTGCTGTTGGCATGTTGCTCTAAAAATGGAGTTACCCTCCAACTCTTTCTATTGAAGAAGTAAATTTTGAAGTGTCCGCAGCTCAAGGCCAGATAAGCCGCGCAGACTCCACCGCTCGCTGCGACCGCTCTATGATCCTCGTTACTCGCTTTAAGTGCAAGTTTTAAGAGTTTTAAAAGAGTTTCGCAGCAGTCAAGGGAATCAGATTAGAAAAAGAGCTTTAATGTGCACGAAAGTAAATCAACACACATGAAAGCCCGAGCAAGTACCGGTAAGCTTGCTAAAGATTCCTTTGTCTTACACCACTTTTATCGTAAAAAAGAGAGATCCTCCCCCTGCCAAATGCTCCAATGACCACCCGCAGAATATGCGTGTAAAGCTTCAATTGGCTACTTTCGAAGCTTAAAGAGCAATGTGCAGGTTGAATTCATAACTGAATTAATACTTAATGTTGTCTGAAGAGGTCTTTTAAAAACATATAAGTAGAAATTGCTATGTTACACAAACCCTAAAGCAGAAATTTTGATGAAAGGGTGCCCATTTTTAAGCTAGGCTCTGAAATAGCCTTTCCCGCTAGCAACGCGTCATATGACGTAGGCAGAGGTAAACAATAGGTTTCTTCTCACACTACAGTGGTGAGAGAGAGCGAGCTATAGAGAGAGTTTATGTAAGTCATAATGCTAAATTAGTGTGTTTGTGCTGGTTGCACAAAGTCCAGCCTGTCAGGAAATCGTGTACATAATTTTCCTTGTAGGAAAAGCAAGGTTTTCTGTTTTTGGGTGCGTTTTGTGCAGGTGAAGAGAGCAGACTTCACTGCCGCGTCTGTCACCACACACTCGGTCGTTTGTGGCGCTCATTTCACTCCGGAGAGTTATAGACCTGGAGATTTGTTGGAGTCTCGGATGGGATTTTGGAGTAAGGACCATGTTAGGCTGATTACCGATGCTGTTCCCTCGGTGCACTCGATGGAATCAAGTCCACCACCATCAAGGCTTTCACCTGAATCTGACGCGGGCAGGACTGGAGGACCAAGTGTTAGCACTTGCAGAAATTCGATGCACCGAAATAGAGCTCCTAGCAGAGTAAGTCTTACTTTTAATTCTTGTAGCTAACTCTTAAGTTGGCTGATTTCGTAATGTTTTAGTCTAACAATTTCAGAATAAAGAAGTGATTTGAGTGTGTATGTATTGCGCAATCCACCATCTAACTAGTTAGCTTGGCTATTGTATTAGCAAACATTTGGTAGCTGATTATTTGATGACAGGAGTAGCTAAAATTGCATCTGAAATCATTCCCTCATCTGACTGCAAATTCTTAACATCAGGGCTTCGGTATACAGAGAGAGGGAGAGACTGAGCTTTAGAACAGGTTTTCATAATTGTCTGCCTTGACATCAATGCAGTTTGCATTAAGCTAGCTATGAGCTGTTGGCAGGCAGCTAGCTAGCCCAAACACCCATGCAAACACCCATGCAAACACCCATGCAAACACCCATGCAAACACCCATGCAAACACCCATGCAAACACCCATGCAAACACCCATGCAAACACCCATGCAAACACCCATGCAAACACCCATGCAAACACCCATGCAAACACCCATGCAAACACCCATGCAAACACCCATGCAAACACCCATGCAAACACCCCCGTATTTTATTAAGCTAGCTATGAGCTGTTGGCAGGCAGCTAGCTAGCACAAAACTCCAGTTTCCCCTGCGTTTCAATTCAGACCATTCTCCCGCACGATTTTGTATCCCAGTAGGCTACTCTCTGGTAATTTACAAAGTCCAAATTGATATATTAATCAATATCCTGAAATCTCCTGGATTTTGCCACTAGAGGTTTTGACACGTCAGAGCTGCTTTGGTTTTATTTCTCTTTTTTATTATTACTGATCCAGTTGGTAACTAAGCTTGTATCCTATTTTTGTGAGTGATTTTGAACATCCGTGTTTTTCAGATTTTGGCAGAGAGTGCAGCCAGTAATGAAGGGATAGATGCACCTGACAGAGGGCTTCTCTCTACAGGATCCTGGGCCATTATTGCTTCGTAGTGGGTCACAGTGCAACATCAGATGTCTGCAACGCTCATCAGGTAGTGTAACTTGCATCTATCATTAGCTGTATATGACACATTTACAAATTACTTCTAATGGTCGGAAGAAGACATTTCATACTGGACTGTATGAGGTTGTGTTAGGTTGTATGTGTTGTGACCACTGACTATGTGATGTTGTGCAACTCTTTTTTTTTTTAGCAGCTGTCGCCGTGGTCCTGCTACACCCTGCTATGCCGTGCAGTTCCCTGCTACGTCTTGTAACGCCCTGCTACACCATGAACTACTTCAACTACTATTTCTAGTCATAGTTCCATTATCTTTATTGTGACTATTATTGCCACTGTTCATCACACCCCCAACCAGCACCGTCAGACACCGCCTACCAAGAGCCTGGGTCTGTCCCAGGTTTCTTCCTGAGAGGGAGGTTTACCTCGCCACTGTCACACTGAATGCTTGCTCTTGGGGGAATTGCTAGAATTGTTGGGTCCCTGTAAATTATAGTGTAACATCTCCAAATTATAGTGTAAATTATACCTACTCTATTTGTAAAGTGTCTTGAGAGAACTCTTGTTATGATGTATTCAAGTTGATAAAGATGAGACTTTATTGATCTGGTGGTGAAATTCACAAGCTACCTGCCAAGTCAAACTAAATTAATGCAAAAGTAGTGTAAAGCATTACAATTCAGAGACTGTAATATAACTAATTACTCTGAAATGACAGTAACTAGTAATCTATATTGAACTACATTTTGGAAGTAACTTGCCCAACACTCCTAGTTACTATCAATGAAATTATGAATACATTTTATACAACAAGACACTTTGTGATTGTGTTCATTTTGTGAAAACAAAATATATTTATTGATTGCCTCCCTTCCTCTGGAAACTGCCTCCTGATTGCGGCCACAACACAAGCTGGTATCGCCTTCCTGATCTTCCTGCCCAGAAACCCATATGTCTATCGGACCACCTGCCTGTAGGCTGTGTATCAGAATTGCCTAGAGAATGATAGGGGTGCAATGTTGATATTGATAATCCTGTTAACATAGTCAATATGATCAAGAGTGATAGACTTATTTGATGTAACATTTTCAGTTATTCTATTCCATAAAGGTATGTTTGCACATCAGTTTAAAAATATGCTAAACCCTCAGCATCAATAATGCACATTAGATTAGATTATACTTTATTGTCATTGTGCAGAGTACAAGTACAAAGACAACAAAATGCAGTTTGCGTCCAACCAGAAGTGATTCAAAATCAAATATGTATAAGTAAGTAAGTAATGAACGACATGTACAGATATGTGCAATGTAGTAAGAGTAACATAGTAAGAATATAGATATATATGCAGGGTATTAACAGAATATAAGAAAAATGGAAAAAATATGGATATTCAGTATGAACCATATAGACAGATATGTGCAGTGTGGTAACAGTACCATTGTAGTGCAGAAACGGTAACGTAAGAATAAGTGTACTGTATGTGCAGGAGGAAAAGTATGAAGAGCAGTAGAATATGGCTATATATAAGTAGTTACAGTATGTACATTAATTATTTTGATACAGTTTATTTGTGTAGAAAACTGCCGACTATAATAGAAGTGTATAATAATATAATAGTGTTATAAATTACTCTCATTTAAACATACTGTGGTCTGTTGGCTTGGAGAGGACCATACTCCTGCCTGAAGTTGAGGTATGCTACCTGCAGCGAGAACGGGTTGAGGCAGCAGGCATCAAAGCCGGGATGGAGCGTCAGGCAGGTAATGTCCGTGGCCGGGACTAAACCCTCAACTAGTGCCCAGTAGGCCTCCACCTCTCGACAACACATGCTGTCCACCGCTGACGCCATAGCCTCACAATGTCCGCACAAGCACCTAGCCAACAAAACGATTATGTGTTAGTGCTAACCTGCTTCTCTTAATACATCCATGGCTTAGATGGACTCCACAGTCCCTGTCTCAGCATTAAAATCTTAGATTGTAGAATATCACAAGACAAAACGTTGCTGGCTTAAATTAAGACAATCTACATGTATGTTTAATCTAAAACAAGGTCGAAAGTATGTTTGCTAAAGCAGATTTATTGTATAACACCAATGTACTAGCCTAGATGAACCAGCAGCCACCATAGGTATGCTCGCCAACGTTGGAGAGCTCGGTTTCTTCATCCACGTCCTTTGTAATTTGAGCATGAGCTTGACCAGACTCCCTCGCGTTACGTCACTTTCGGTCAGTGATAGATAGATGCTGAAGTTATTTTATCACAATTTTATCTCAAAATATCGTTTATGGCGGATATATAGTCCTCCAGTTTTGAAAATCTAGTTGTTTATCATTAATGTACCATTATGTGGCTTCCTTGTACCAGTGAAATCAAAGGCAGTAGTAGTAGATTCGATCACATCGCTCTAACCAATCCTTCTTCAGACTGATGTTGGCACCTCCCACTCAATTAGCATACAGGCGCAGGGAAAAAGAAATGTGGAAATGTAGAAATACAGAGAGAAATAAATGTAGAAATGTGGAAATACAGAAATAAATAAATGTAGAAATGTGGAAATACAGAAATAAATAAATGTATAAATAAATAAATATATAAATAAATAAATAAACAAATGTATAAATAAATAAATAAATGTATAAATACATATAGAAATGCATAAATAAATAAATAAATACATGTAAAAATACAGAAATAGCCATTTATGTTACCAAAATGTATTTATTTTCACTATATTTCTGCATTTATTTATTTATTTATTTATTTTTCCTTCTGTCATTTTTAGTCCTCCATAGAAAAAGCACTCTTTCTATCCAGTTATAGACAGGTTGATGGTTGAAATGAATCTGCGCTTTTCAACAGAGACAAATTACGTATTGAGAGGTGTGCCAACTCTCAGCCCAAAACACACATCGTTTTTGGACAAACAACTTCTGCTGCCCATGGCCCGACACTATGGTGTCAGTGAGGAAAACCTGTCAGCAGAACTCTAACAGGTGCGGCGGCTTCTACAAAGGAAGGAAGAACAGGGACATGCCATCCACAGCACACAGGAGTTCCTATCCTTAATGCGGCCATATAAAGATGCATTTATGGACCTGTACAAGTTAATATGCATAGCCCTGACACTCCCTGTCACATCAGTGAGCTGTAAACGCAGTTTTTCTTGCCTGGGCCGTGTTAAAAACTACCTGAGGAACAGCAGTGGAGACACTAGGACCAGTAATCTGGCACTTTTGGCTATAAACATGGAGAGAACGAGGACCCTTGACTGCGACAACATCATTGATGCCTTCGCACTCAATCACAGCAACAGACGTATTGTTTTGTTGTGAAGATGTCTATGGTAAGTGCTTGATTTTCCCATCTGTTGGCTATTACACATTTTATTAATTTGGTGGTTGAAGCACAAATCTTGGCTCTTCATGGTTACATCTATGATGCTCCAACAATAGGAACACTGCTGATTCATCATCAGACTAGTGTTGGTAACTGGCTGTGTGATTTTGTGATCTGAGCATTTTAGGCCGAAGCGTGCACATTGTCTGTTGCTTTCTGTTGCTGCTGTTTGCTGCTCCGTTGTATTCTGGGCTCGACTGTGACAGAATTGTGTGAAATATTATTTTCAGAGGTTTACATTGGCAGGCTTATGCACGTTGTATCTATAGCCCTTGTGTTGAACACTTTGACACACACACATAGTAGGCTATATGCGTGTGTATAAGGGTGGTCCGATGCGACCTCCATAATGAAACGCCCCAAAATTCAAAGCACCTTCTCTTAAGTGTTGAGCATCCCCATAGCACCTGCAACAGAAAATCTCTGGAGCCGCCACTGGAGCATACTGAAAGTGAAGATTGCACGGACACTTTCTACAATGCTTGTGATCAGAACTGTTTTGAGAATTCATCAAATGATTTAGAAGATGAAAATTCCTCAGATTTTTTTTTTGATTTTAATATTTCCTCATTTGATGATTTGGATTCTGAAAACTGGGTGCCAGGTGATATGCCTGGTTGTGACAGTGACTGTGATTTGCATGGAGATGAATGTGGGCTTGCAGATTGGGCTGCAGAATTCAACATACCACAAACAGAGCTGTCTGTACTTCTTAAGAGTTGATCTAAAAAAAAAGGAGCACAAAACGGTGAAAACAACCACTGGATGGGAAAAGGGTATTTTACAATTACAGTGAATGCACCTCGAGGCTGGCGAGGCGAGCAACATAACATCATGACTGAGTTTTTCAGACAACGGCAGCTACAGTCCGGTGTTAGAGTCCTCTCCAGTGAAATACAGACACACTTTACACCGTTTAGCTGTAAACACTTTAACCGTGTTTAATCCAGCTGCTAGCTAACGGTAGGCTAACATTACCTGCTGCTAAGTGTAGTGTTGACTGGCCTCCTGTGCGGCAATGTTTCAGTTCCCTCTAACGTCCGTTTTCGGAACATCAGAAAGAAGCGCAGGCATCTAAGTGGCACCTAAATAAGGCACCGAAATCTGCGTTGCTATTCGGTCCGGTAGATAACGGTCGTTAAGGCACCGGTGCCGTATTAGCACCGGGTCTCGGACCCCATTCAAAACGGCGATTTTTGTCGAAAAGCGACTAGTTTGCAGGTATGTACTACTCTTTGGCCGGCTCGCAAGCAAGTGCAAACCAGTGTGCGCGGCGTGCCTGTTGTTTTGTTTCCGGTCTAGCTAGATCCGGTGTGGTGTTGTAGTTTTTCTAACTTTACTAGTTGTTGCAACAGCATGTGAAAAAACTACAAAGTTTGCTGGGCCAAAAAGAACGTTAATCTTGCAATAAAAACATTGACGCCGTTAAAATGGGTTTGCATTAACGCCGTTAATAACGCGTTTAACTGACAGCACTAATTATAACCAAAATTTTGGTCAGGTATTTAAACCAGAAGTTGGATTATATTAACTACACTGTAAGGTTATTTTAACCCAACATTTGGGTCAAGTATTTAACCCAGAAGTGGGGTCAAAAAGAGTAACCCAATTTTCTGGATTGAAATAACCCAGAAATTAGTTGGTCCCTTTTTAGCTGGGTAAAAAATAACCCATAATGGGTTATTTTTGACCCAGGAGTTTTTAGAGTGTATTTCTTTATTTACACGTTCTAAGACAATGTCAACTGTATGTGTGTGTGTGTGTGTGTATCAGGGCTGGACTGGGACAAAAAAAATCGTCCCTGGCATTTTTGCCCAGACACATTCCCTGCAGACAGTCCTCTTAAAATATGCGTGCATTCTATGATATGAGTTGCCTAGTGTTCAGCGTTGATGTAATAGTTTTGGAGAAGATTTATCTGTTGATCTTAACACTTAAATAATTCATTCATTCTTAGAGTTATGATTTGTATATTTATGGTATTTTTATAAATTTTTATTATTGTTATTTAATATTGTATTGTCATTATTGCTTAATATTGGCTTAGCAACTTTAAAAACTGTTTACTGTTAATTTTAACTATTGTAAGATTCATATTTTGTCGCTTTGGACACAAGTGTCTGCAAAATACTATAACTATAACCGTTCCCAAAAGCTACAATAAAGCTGAGAGTAGTATATGCCCTGGAAAAGAGCACCAATACAAGAGAAGCTAATTAAGCCATTCAAGGAACACTGATACATGTATCAACACTGATTTTGTAGATCACACAGACTTTTCAGCTAGCCTGACAGACAATAACTTTAATGTTACAGCCAAACTGTTTGTTGTCGTTATTACGTGACACGTGCGCACGAACACACACACACACACACACACACACACACACACGCCTCCCTCCCTTCCTGAGAGTCCCTGTTAATTTGTCTAGTCCTTACCACATCGTCATCTACTCTCTCTTCCATCTTTTCCTCACTCGCTCCCATGCTTCTTCCCTGTCATGATCACTCTCCTCCTCCTCGGCTTCTTCCCTGTCATGATCACTCTCCTCCTCCTCGGCTTCTTCCCTGTCATGATGCTGTTTCTGCTTCTCTGTATAATATCAAATATATTGGAGAAATAATTTGGAGAAATAATTTGTTCATTAACCCCAAGACGGTCAATTACATTATTGACATGGATTTATTACAGCATGTTTCCAAGGTATCATACACTGGAATGACAGTTACAGCTGACAGTTTAGGTCTCTAAAAGCGAAAGTAAAATCTTCAGGCAAATTGCAGGTTTTACAATAAATGTGTGTGTGTGTGTGTTTGTGTGCCTGGCTACCTGGTGTAGTTTTGTTGTAGAAAGCTGCATACAGTAAACATAAACTGTGATGGATCACAAACACCATTTATCTAGTTTGTGTGAGACAAAGTGTGTACAAATGTCTGTACATCATTCAGAGCATTGCAGAACTTTATGAACTCCACCTTGGTTGTTTTGTAAACTAATCCAGATTATAATAAACCTCAGATGGTTTTGATTATCTATTTCAGAAAGTGTAGAAATTTTAATGGCATACAGGGTCTTTCAAATCCTCCTGATCGCACAACTTATTTCACATTTTTGTATTTTAAAAAGATCATAACCTTGTGTATGCACAGCTGAGGGTAAGAAAGACTAAGATGTTGTGAGTAAAAACAGATGATTTAATATTCCACAGTGCTGACCTAACAAATCTAAGAGATTTTCATAAATGAAGTTTAATTTATAAATGCTGCACATTTCAAATGCTTTTATTGTTGGAATAGAAGGCAAAAAACACAATCACAAAGAGCTTCATTTGGCTGCAGTCTACCATAACCCCATTGCCAAGCACAGAAACGCCCATTTTCTGACCAAAGGAGAAGCCGGTTCCCAGCACCTTTGCCTCTACACCTGTCAGACCGACGCTGGCGCCGGTATCTGCTGCCAGACCGACTGTAGCTTTCAGTGGACCAGCAGAGGCTGAAGCACTGGCCACTTCTGCTCTGGCAAAGGCTCTGGCACTGAGAGAGCCCGGAGAGACTTCTGCTACTGCGCTGGCGTTGGGCCCTTTGGCCTGAGCATCAAAAATGCTGAATTCAGCACGAGCAAGGCCCACTCCTGCACCAGTGTACAGTCCTGCCTTTCGAATACGCTTCATAGGTTTATCCTCTAACCCTAACTGCATATACCCCGGCATCTGCAGAGGGACGAACAGCAGTAGCTGAACCAGGCCGGTCAAAGGTGTCGATCATCTCCACCAACCCGGCTGCTCCAGCAGAAACTTCTGCACTTCCTTTCTCTTCTGCATGGGCTGCAAATAAAGAGATAGTACATTTAATCTCAAAGAGGACTAAACATCAATGTTACCAAAATGTTACCTATCAACGTATTCCCATGAATGGATTCATATTATATCTTATAAAATATGGCCATTCCATTTAACGCTGTGAAACAAACACACGGTTGCTGTTTTAAACACGTGGTTAATGCTGTAAAAATCAGGGTTTGGGTTAAAGTAACTATTTCCATACGTAACTACTGGAATTTTTTTGTTACGCCCCTGCTCACTACTATTTGTAGGTACACAGTAACTATGAACAGTGAACGAAAACATCCAGTACCACTGGAAAAGTTAACGTAAAATTGGAAGAATGAAAAAAACTACATTTTAAAGTAACATTGTGAGAGTGAGTAGGCTATTCAAGAACTGTGTTACAAAAAATATAATTTTATGATGAGGTACATTGTCAGATACAAAGCATTTACCAGCACACATTACAAGTCTATGTATAGGATTGGCCACTGCAGCATGATGTCGGGTTGCGTTTCTCCAAAATTTAGATCTGTTCTGTGCAACCCAACGCCAAAACGCACTACCCCCATTCAAAATAAACAGGAAGACCTCCGTTTTTGCCGGGCCATCTGAGGACAGCAACAGTGTGTGTGAACGCAGCCTGAGTGTGTGTGACTGCAGCCTGACCTAATAGCCCTGTTTTGTTACTTTTTTTGTCAGTCTCATCCCAGTGCCAAAAAAATCAGTCCATTATCATTTGTTGGGTTGATCAAGCTTAAATGTTTCAATGGCATAACAGCTTTTAATAATGAGGTACTGATGTTTCAGACCGTATTTATTTAGTGGTAAAACTTATTAATTAAAATATAACTTCAGATATCCCTTAGTTTTCATAAAACCGCAAACTCTTGTATTTATTACTTTTATCTCATGACCTTTGCTCTCCAAATTCAGACTTTATTCTCATAGATATTACAACATCTTCTTCAGACATCAACACTAGTCCTAAAATAATCAACAGCCTAGTGGAGTAACAAAATTAAAAGATAATTTTTTCTCCATTCTTCCTCTACTTCAGGTAATGCTGATGTTGAAGCAGCAACTACAGCCCCAAACATGTCTGATATTTTTGAGGAATCCGCCTGTAAATTCTTAATCTTTTTCTCCTCTAATTTATCTGCACCTCCCTTGCACTTGCTGGTCGTTTGTCCATTTTAACGTGGATGCTAAACTTCCAGCATAACTATTACAGCTCATGTCTCAGGGCCGGGAGGCGTAGCCATAGTGGGATTCGTACATTATGTAACATCCATAAAGGTCACATAAAACATGTCAAATTCACAACATTGTCATAATTTCAAAAGCTCCAGATTTATAGTCTTGGCATTTTGACATCTCCAATGAGATTTGGCAGCTTTTTGTTTCACTTTCAGTCAATAAAGTTAGAAATGAACTTAAAGTGAATTAAACATGTATCTGTCTCCTCTGAAGCCCCTATATATATATATATATATATATACACACATATATATATATTTATTTGAGATGACGTTTGCCTACCTGGGTTCTATCGTTTATACTTATAAGAAAAAGAAGAAATGTTTTTCCTGTGGGAACTGCCTCAAATGGAATAAAAGTAATGACGGTAGTTTAGATATTCTGTATAGATCTATAGCAAATTACAAGTATGATATATAGAAATATTTGTTCATCAATGTTCAACCAGCACAGTTGTGTCTTAATTTTTCATCCATGATCAAAACATAAGATAAAAAGTGAAGACTGGAAGTAAAAAGGTCAAACACTCAGTTATGGGGGTTGTGGTTTTGAGTTTCTCATTCTAGGGGATTCAGGGAGGAAAAAAACAGATGAGTCATTTACTAAAGCACACACACACACACACACACACACGAAACTGAACACCAAGTAATTCATTAAATAAAATAAATAAGTTGTCCAGTAGCTGCTATCCTTTAAATGTTTTTAAATGATTTCATTACAGGGCGTTTCAAAGGTTATTTCTGCAGGATCGACAAATACAGTAAGTGAAAGTAAAAACCTACTTCAGGGAAATTGTAGCTTTTACAATAAGCCTGTATCTGCAGTAGTAGTATGTGTATTAGCCTGAAAACATTTGCTATGTTGCACTTAACACAAACTACAGCTGAGGCTGATGGGAATGTCTTTAGTTTTGCAGATATATGTTTGCAAACCAAAGTGTTGGAACTAGTGAATATATTGTGAGAAGTACAAATCAACAGCCATGTCACCATTCTGCCCTCTGGACGCAGGTACAGGACCCTGAGGTGCAGGAGAGTTGGCCATGGCAAAAGTTTGGTGCCTGCAGCCATAGCAACCCTAAACAGGAGACCCAGAGAAAACACATCTCTGCCACTCTGTGTTATCTGTCTGTGTTATTTCCTGTTATGTTGGTAAGGCCCTCTGAGCTGTGTGTGTGTGTGTGTGTGTGTGTGTGTGTGTGTGTGTGTGTGTGTGTGTGTGTGTGTGTGTGTGGGTGGGCGAAGCCCTCTGAGCTTTTAAAACTTGAAAACCTCCTGTGGAGGTGGGGAAAATATGCCTCCTCAGCAGGTGCGGTCCAGCAGTGAAGCTGAGAGCAGCACGCAGCATACATCACCTTCTATCAACAACCTTGTTCAGGTAACTAATCAATCATGTAAAGTTTGTTATGCCAACAACGTTTTCATGCTTTATGGTATTATTAGTATTTTGCACTAAATAGTGCAGATTGTATAAGTCATTTATATTTTTATTGACTGTATTCAGTACAGAATAATGAAATGTTATCTGCATCTTCGGTAACATTGATGATCATGACAATACCATTTTGTATGCAATATGTAATGTAATGTATAAAGTATAAGTTGCTGCAGAGCTTATTGAGGCAGTTGAGAGAAACTCTAGCTGTAATCTGCTGCTGACATTTCCTCCTTTTCTTTCCCAGTGAACTACTTGGCTTACTCTGAACTACTCTTCCTGAAGATGTCCAGTAG
The DNA here is from genome assembly GCA_025617405.1 of Perca schrenkii. NCBI lineage: Eukaryota > Metazoa > Chordata > Actinopteri > Perciformes > Percidae > Perca > Perca schrenkii. The sequence goes on from CM046793.1 coordinate 30,740,911, forward strand.
GCAAACACCAACCGTGCGCAGCAGTGCATACTTTCTATACATAATAATATAATATGTTGTGGACTGATACACTTTTAGTTTCTAATAATTTCTAACTTCAATGATTAAAAGCTGAACAAAGAGCTGTCAGATAAAAATGTCGGCGAAGGCCCTATTGAAACTGAAGGAATTATTGTTTCTATTCTTTCTTTCTATTCTTTCTTTCTATTCTTTTTCCCGTCAAATGAATTGCCTTTTTGAGGGGCTTAACATATTCAAAAACTCACGCGAGACCCACGGGACTGCGCACGCCCACTCACATGACTGTTCTGCCGAGCTCACGTAGCTAGCTGTAATAATGGATATAGCTAGTGGTTGTAATTCATTGTGTGTTCTATTAATACGTCCATGGTATTATCTTATAAAGTTATGATACATCCGAGGGATTTATGTATGTTGTAAAGCCTGTTATGTGGATGTAACGTCATTAGCGTTTCCCAAACTGGCGGGGCTATCAGTTAGCTAGCTAGTTGCTAACATCAGGTTTAGCTAGCATGGCTGTATTAAGATCATGCCTACATAACGTTACTACAGACATAGTGATGACATGGCCTTGGCTCTCTCTTATGATACATCCGAGGGCTGTATGCTGTAAAGCTTGTAATGTGGATGAGAGATTAAGCCATGGATGAGCTCTGTTCACGAAACTGCAGGCTAACTGCTAGCTAGCTAGTAGCACGACATAAGTATTACATTTCCTTGGTTGTCTAAATACAGCTATCGTTTATTTACCTAAGCATGTAAAAGACCGGGAACAACGAACACACAATGTTTAACGTTAGTGAATATTTTATACAATCAAAACATTGAGTTCCTGAGTTCGCCACTTGTAAGAGAGACGAGAGAGACGCTCATGAACGAGCATGTTGCTACCGGTTGCTAAGACAACACAAACAAATTATTGCTAGTCAGTGTTGCCAACTCCTCAGTAAGGAAAGTCGCTATTGGCTGTCCTAAAAGTCGCTAGAAGTCGCTAGATGACGTCATATGCTCATTTGCATATTTCTGACGTCATTACGCAATCATTTGCATACAGCTTAGTGGTTGTTTCAGCAAGGTACATAGAAAAAAATAGAAATCTTTAGCCAAATAATCACAAATTCAATACAGGAATTTATTTAACCTCATAATTATTACTTAGGTAGCCTATATTTGAAGTAAAACAAGAAATTATAGAAAGGGAGGGAGAAAGATTGATAAACAATTCTCAAAGAAGGCTGGCTTGGCTTGCCCAGAGCCAGGCAATCTCAACGGGGTCTTTCTCCCGTCAAGTCCCGATGTCTCTCCTACCGGCCCCCGCACGCTGTCCCTTCTCCCCTTTCTACCTGCATGCGCGCAGTGCTGCTGCACAATGTGCACATGAGGAGAGAGCACAGAGGGGAGGGGTTGCTTCTCTGCTCCTCAGTCACAGAACAGAAGAAAAGAGAGAGGTGAATGTTTTGGCGGCCACAGGGGAGAAATACCTCCCCTTACGAAAGGAAAATATTGTATATTTACCAATATATTACTTGAAATATATTGTAATATATTACAATATATCATTTTCCATTACATTTTACAATATATTATATATTGAAAAAACATGGAATAATATATTGATGTTACATATATTATACAATATATTATATATTGCAATATATTGCAAAATATACAAATTATTGCCACTTTCATATATTCCAAAATATATATTTATATTTATATTTATAAATATCCACCATAATGTATTCCCATTTATATGGGAAAACGTATTGGTAATATATGTAAAGATATAGTTTCACATCTTTAATATTTGGTAGAATATATGTTAAATATATGGAAGAATACATTTTAAATATATGTAAAATTATATGGAAACATATAAACAGATATGTGTTTAATATATGGTAGAATATATTTTAAATATATGTAAAATTATATGGAAACATCTGTACAGATGTGTTTAATATATGGTAGAATATATTTTAAATATATGGAAACATATATGTACAAATATGTGTTTAATATATGGTAGAATATATTTTTAATATATGGCATACATAATTTTTGCCCGGTGTCTTAACGTCTGTTTCAGAGCACCAGAGAGCAGAGCAGACATATCAGTAGCTCCGAAAGTAGGCGCCGAAATCCGCGTTGCTATTCGGTCCGGTCCGGTAGATACAGGTCGTGAAGGCACCTGTGTCGTATTAGCACCGGATTTCAGTACCCAACCCTATTCAGGAAGAAGATTTATATAAGTAAATGTAAAACGTGGAGGCAGGGAATAAAGGACCCAATCCAGGAAGGTAGGCAGGAGAAGGTTTGAGGAAGAGGATTTATTAACAAAAACACGGCAGCACTAAGGCTGGTAAAAACCCAGGGAAAAATACAAAAAAGGCACAAGGCTGAAACAAACTGACAGGATAGAAACTAACTCAATAGACAGGACCAGGACATAAACTAGCAGGGCAAGGAACACAAACTCACGCAGGAAAGACAACGGACACAAAACAATCTGACAAGACACAAAGGGAAACACAGAGGCTAAATAAACCAGGTAACGAGCAAACACAGGACAGGTGACACCAGGGCAGGGGAACAGGTGGAGCACATTAGACAATCACACAGGCGGGAAAACACCTGAAGCAGAACTAGACATGACAAGAAAGAAAACTGACTATCACAATAAAACAGGAAACAGAACATAATACAAAACAAGACCAAAAATCACTCAATGACAAGGAGACAAAACCCACAGTACAAAAACAATACATAGGGACATACATTAAAGGGGTGAGAATGATTTATAGGGTATTTCACACTGTTCCTTCTGGTCTCCTAATGGGGTATGTAACATTGGTTGGACTGAAAATGGCCTGGTGGATATTTTATTGGCCCTTATGCATCCATGTGTTTTGGCCCTATTTTCAAGAGCTTTTCTTCCAAATATTGTATGCTCATGAGCTGCGCACTGATTGGTTGAGCGAATCCCCATACACACACATTAAAGATGCGCGCTGATTAGTTGAGCGAATCCCCATACACACACATTTGAGACGCAACAGAATCAACTATATAAAGCTCAAATATGGGCCCGTTTACGAAAATTTATGGCTAATTGCAAATTTGGAAAGACGTGTCGGACTTTAGGAGCTCCACACAGTCTGACGAGAAAGCGGCAGCCTGCTGGGCTCCATACCCAGGGCAAAGTCACGCTTTGTGGATTACTGCACTACCCGGGCTCCGCGGCCGGCATAACTATAATATATTTAGGGCCGGAGCGCTGACAGCGGCGAAGGCCCTATTGAAACTGAAGGAATTATTATTTTTTTCTGCAAATGAATTGGCTTTTTGAGGGGCTTAACATATTCAAAAACTCACCAAAATTGGCAGTCGCATCAAGTCTGGTGAAAATGTATGTATTTTAAGGGTTTCGGGAATACGTGCGCAAAAATGGCTTGCTAGCGCCCCCTACAAAGTGGCCACTTTAACGAACTCCTCCTAGAGATTTCATCCGATCAATTTCAAACTTGTATGTCTGTATCATCTCAACACCTTAACGATGAAAAGTTGTTAAAAGAAAAACTTTGTCATAGGGCGTGGCCGTGGCGGGGCGGCCATTTTGAGTGTTTAGCGATGAACAAAGAAGTTGTTGTAACTTGAGTGTACGTTGTCGTATCTGCCCGAAATTTCTCACAATTGACAAGGGTCCAGGCCTGAGGACACCTACAGGCCAAAATTGACTTTTAGTCATAGCGCCCCCCAGCTGGCAACAGGAAATGCGCCTTATATGACAAACATCATCCGATTTACATGAAACTTATAATGTGTGGTCAACATGTGATACTGAGCCGCCCCCTATGCTTTAACCATGCCCACTTAATCAGGCCACGCCCCTTTCATAACATTTGAACCGTTTAAGGTAGAGTCTTGTGTGAGGTGTCATTGAATTCAGCAGAAAGTTCCTTCTTCATTGATGATGGTTTGGCCTGCCCCCTATGCTTAAGTCACGCCCCCTTTTATAACTAATGACCTGTTTGACGTAGACCCTTGTGTGAGGTATCATTGAACTCAGCAGAGACTTCCTTCTTCATTGGTGATGGTTTGGCCCGACCCCAATGTTTAAGCCACGCCCCCTTTCATGAATGCTGACCCATCTAAGGTAGACCCTTGTGTGAGGTATCATTAAACTCAGCAGAGACTTCCTTCTTCATTGGTGATTGTTTGGCCCGCCCCTTTGTGCTTAGCCACACCCTTTTTTATAAATGGTGACCCGTTTATGGTAGAGTCTTATGTGAGGTATCAATGAACTCAGCAGACTTACATTTTTATTGGTAAAGGTTTGGCCCGCCCCCTATATTTTGGCCACGCCCCCTTTCACAGCTATGAACTGTATGACGTAGAGTCTTGTGTGAGGTATCATTGAACTCAGCGGGGAGTTCCCTTTTCATTGGTGAGGATTTACGGCGTCTGAGTGCCACCCAAATGCACGGTCGCAAGGAGCGGCGTCCACCGGTAACCCTGACGCACGCAGAGGCGCGTGGGCCCGTCCATCGCTGCCGCAGCTTTAATTACAGTTTGAATTTCATCACAACACTTATATCACAGCTACCCCAAGGTCTTACAAAGCTAACAAAAGCTAACAGTCCGATTTGAATTTAAGGCATTTTTATGAATGTGAGGGTTCTTGTTAGGAGGAGCAGCTAGCTAACTATGTGTTCCATTCAATACAATGGGAAAATATAGTGGCTAGCTAGCTACACTTTCGGCATAACTATTGAAATTGAAATTGTTTATTTAAGAGGATAACCCCTTGAGATGAAGCATCTCGTTTTCGAGGGGGTCCTCGAGACAACGGACAATAAGACAAGGACAATACAATACAATACAGCACTTATACATTCACACTCGCTAGAGCTCTCCCTTATCCAACCCCGCCCACCCGCTCCACCGACTCCTTGAAATCAAGTTTGTATAGTATTAGGAAACATTACAAAATTTATGTTTATATATTGATAGCCTACATATAAAAAAAATATATTGCAAGGTCTTGATTGCAATATATTTTTTATATGTAGGCTATCAATATATAAACATATATGGTATATGCATATATGGCAATATATTGGAAAATATAAATATCAAATCACATATATGGGAATATAGTGCCCAATATATCACATGATATTTTCCAATGTACTGCAATATATTTTGGTTTCGTAAGGGTCATGCTCGCTGGACAATACTGGTGACTTTTCTACAGAAAGTCGCCAGATTTGTCGCTAGTCGCTTTTGTGAAAAAAAGTCGCTAAGGGGGTCTGAAAAGTCGCTAAATCTAGCGACAAAGTCGCTAAGTTGGCAACACTGTTGCTAGTGCGCGTGTCCATCGTGACGTCATGGGCCAAGAATGCGGAAGAGCCGAGCTCCATGTTGTCTTAATGCGCTTTTGAGCACTCTCATTGGAACGTACGGGGCTTCCCGCCGATCACTGTATCCAGTTCTCTTAAAATCCTAAGGAGGAAGGGCCTTGATATCCCAATGGATGCCAGAACTTTTATGTCCACTGACAGATCTTGCAATGTGACGAATATGGCTCAGGGATCCTACCAGTGGCGGATGCAGAACATGACAGATGGGTGGGCCTGGATTAAGTCAAGGTGGGCCTGAATCTAGGCCAGTGTTTCTCAAAGGGGACGGTACAAAAAACAGTGTTCTGCAACATTAAAACCTGCCAGTTTGCGACTGGACGAGACAGTGTATCATAACTCTTCTCTGCTTCTGTCTTTGTTCAGCGCACCTCCGTGTTGCCTTCAAGAAACTGGACGTCAGAGCATCATCTTAAATGAGCTCTGTACTTCAGCGTGAAGCTGCGTTCAAATAATAAAAAAAAAGCAATCGCCGCAGTGTGGTGCGAGTTGTGCGACGTCCTGTTGTGTTCTTTAACTCCCTAATGTAGCTGAAGTAGACTTTATATTTCATAGTAGCCTAACAGTTTTTCGTCAGATAGTTTATAGAACCCAGCGTTTCGTAATGCACCTGAAGGCAGCTTCATTTCACGGAGAAAGAGAGAAAGAAAAGAGACGTGCGAGAGATATTGACTGTGCTTTGTTGTTTGGCAAACAGTCAGCTGTTCCACAAACTCCCGGGCAGTTCAGAGCTTGTGTTTGGGGTTTTCAAACTTTCTTGTGGAAGCGATAGATGCAGTGATGTCACTGTTTACTGTACGGGACTCTCATCACACCTCCACAAAACACAGCGCTATGTACGTTTCTCCAAATGTTTTTTCTGCTATTTAGGCTACTCGCAAGACAGGCGATAGTAAACTTCTTCTAAGCAATAAAAAAAGTTTCTCACTAACTTTCAAAGGTTGTAAATTTATTTCCAGTCAGAAGTAAATCCTGCTTTCACCCCGTGCTAAGTGCCAGCTTGTTTTCCTATTCGATTATAGATTTAGATTTGAATGAAAAATGGATTTAAAAAAATTAAAATTTGGCTACTGTTAGTGTTTGTAATATCCAATTAAAGTTTGCATGTTACATATCTAGTTTAAATTAAATGCCAAATTGTTGGCTTTTTTATACACCTTTATAATTTCTATTCACATATTTTTTATACCTGGGAAATCAATAAATATGTTGTTCACCATTCGATTCAATGATATGATTGATTATTTTTGAGCTAATAGTACGGTTAAAAGGCATAATATTAGGGCGTAATCATTAATATTCGGAGCAATTAGCCTACATCTTATTTGATGAATCCAGGAAATAATACTAGAGCAGAACAGTTGCCTGATGAAATGAAACATTAAAAACTGTTCACAGGGCTTAAAGGAGAAAAATGGAATTAATTATAGAGCAGGCCTATAGATTAATTCCCGGTCTACATTTCCTACAGAAAACCTAGGAGTTTTGGTGCAGAGTTTTGAAATTCATGTATCACCATCCACCCCCAACTCCCACCGTCCCAAATGTCTCATCACCACTCCACTTCACCAAAATGTATTCCGTTATAGCCTATCCAGAAGCACCACTAAAGGGACATCACATCACACATGAAACAAGTATTCATAAAAATGAAAAAAGTTTATTAGTCTACTTAGTTTAAAAGTCAAAACTGAGCTAAATACATAAGCCTGCATGGCTACCAAGCCAGGAACATACAACAAAAAGGCAACAGTGTAACCTTTAGGGAAGATCAAGAAAACAACAATGGGCCTCATTCACCAACCGTTCTTACGAAGAAATGTGTTCTTAAACCCTTCTTACGCACTTTTTACGAAGATTCTGGCATTCACTAATGTTTTCTTAACTTGGATTTGTTCTCAGCTAAGAACAAAATCTACGAACACTGAAAAGCACTCTTACGCACATTTGAGTGATGACAATTTGCTCCAAATGATTGCTTACTGCATTTTATTTAATTCTACAGTCGTTTACAATGATAGTATTGTACTGTAATATATTTCTGATCATTTGTTGATAAAAAATCATATTATTCAAAAAAGACACTAACACTGCAATTTATATCAGCAATTAAACTGATTAAATCCTGCGTTATTTGGTGATTGATCGCTATTTATAGGGCCGAAATGCATTGGTAGAATGTAACAAAGTACAAATTCTTCGTAACTGTACTTAAGTACATTTTTCACGTATCTGTACTTTACTTAAGTAGACTCAATAGTGCATAGCCTACTTTTGACTTTTACTTTGTTACATTTTGCAGCAATTATCTATACTTTCTACTCCACTACATTTCTACAATGTCCCGTTACATTTTCTGATCAGTTTCTCTGCTGCCAAAACGTCTACCTGACCGTCACACGTTTGTCTCACCAGTAAAGTTTGGTTGCCGTAGATACTGTATATATGGGGCACCGCTGTTTCAAGCCGGCTCTGGTTCTGCAGAGCCCGGGTGCAGCGCCGCTGACCATCGGTAATACAGCCTCCGGTAAAAGTGAAAATTGTTGTTTTTTTATTATTCCCGTTTTTAAATCAAAGTTGCCATCTATTTCTCTCCACAGCGTCGTTTACTCCTCCACCAGGCTGTGTAAGACGCGTTCATATCTTATTTATTTGGCTGGACCTGTTCACATCTCCCCATTTGCGCTGCTTCACACACTTTATTTGCTTACTTGCATGGTTAAAGAAAATTAAATACATCCATGAATAAAACCAACCGCATTCCGATTCTAACATATTTCCGTTTCATTCATGGTTAGGATAGGAACTTTTCTTAAAAGCCAGGCCTTGTTTGTGGTTGTGGACAGCTAAATATGTCTCTGGTTATTTGTAGGCTACTTTTATTTAAGTTCTGAGATTCAGTACTTCCTTCACCGCGGCTCCGACAAGCTCCGACAACCTGTCTCCCAGGAGGTGCACAGGAAGTGCCATGTCCTTATATGGGAATTTTTGGGGCGTTTTCTTATGCTAATTAGGAACAACTGGCACGCGCTTTCAGTTACGAAGACGTGGGATTCATCAATCCTAAGAACACAGGTGCGAACAAATCTGCTGTTTAAGAACACGTCATGAATCCGACGTAAACTTTTCTTAGAAACCTTCTTAAGAACATATTTAAGAGAAAACTTAGGAAGATATTGGTGAATGAGGCCCAATGTATTTGGGGTCATTATAATGTTTTTTACATACAAGTTTTGCGCGTATTCCAGCAGCGTTTCCACGCACTTCGTGGATTTCTACTTCTACATTACATACAGCTGTCTGAGTCACATATAACAAAATATCACCCAAACCAATTTATATCCAAATGTCATGGCATTTTGACACAGTCCTAAAAAGTACAGGAACTGTTTGAAATTAACTGATTTTGAAGGAACGCCCCCAATTCCCAATGACTTTTGTAAGCATTGTTAACTATGAACAGGGAAATGTCTTAGAAAATAGAAAAGACAGGTAGGCTACATTCTAAACATTTACAAACGTAAACAAGGACATTTATGTTATTTATTGATGCTCCCTCATAATGCAGATGCACTGCAAAAATGACCCAAGACATATACAGTGCCCTCCACAATTATTGGCACCCCTGTTTAAGATGGGGTCATGGACTTCTAAAAATTCTCCTTTTTTTTAAGCAACATAGAACCCAAATGCAAAAAAAGAGAAAAAATCCAACCTTTTTTTTAAGTACATTACTTTGGTGGTAAAAAAAAATCACACATTTAGAAAAAAAAAAACTTGAAATCATGTGTCCCACAATTATTGGCACCCCTAACAATTCCGCTGAAACATTTAATTGATTTTTTTTTAAATATATTTTTCTGTAGTTGCTAAAGTTGGTCAGGGTATCTGGGAACTTTTAAATAGTAATTCATGACTTCCTGTTTCCCTGGGGTATAAATATGATGTGACACAGAGTCCTAATTCTCTTACCCATTTGTCAACATGGCGAAGACAAGAGAACACACAATTCAAGTAAGGCAGATGTGTGTCGACCTTCATAAGTCAGGCAATGGCTACAAGAAAATAGCCACTCGCCTTAACTTGCCCGTATCTACAGTCAGAGGAATCATTAAGAAGTTTAAAACAACTGGAACATAAAAACCTGATGGCCTCTGCCAGAAAGCTGAAGATGGGTCGTCACTGGGTCTTTCAGCAGGATAATGATCCTAAACATGTGGCAAAATCTACACAAAAATGGTTCAGCAGTCACAAACTCAAGGTCCTCCCATTCTCAGTCCCCAGACCTCAACCCAATCGAAAACCTGTGGGGTGAGCTAAAGAGGAGAGTGCATGAGAGAGGACCCAGGACTCTGGATGATCTAGAAAGATTGTGCAAAGAAGAATGGTCAAAGATCCCTCTCTCTGTGTTCTCCAATCTTGTGAAATGTTATAGAAGGAGATTAAGTGCTGTCTTGTTGGCAAAAGGGGGTTGTACAAAGTATAAACATCAGGGGTGCCAATAATTGTGGGACACATGATTTCAAGTTTTTTTTTTCTAAATGTGTGATTTTTTTTTACCACCAAAGTAATGTACTTAAATAAAAGGTTGGATTTTTCTCTTTTTTTGCATTTGGGTTCTATGTTGTTTAAAAAAAAGGAGAATTTTTAGAAGTCCATGACCCCATCTTAAACAGGGGTGCCAATAATTGTGGAGGGCACTGTATTTGGTTAGAAAATATATTCCAGCATATAAGGTACGTCACAGATGAACACTGTGCAAACTGCAAAGTGTTCCGAGGGCTATTTCTCCACCTCATCTTCTGCGCTTGAGTCGTGCGTAAAACACCAGGAATGCGTAGGCAGACAGATTGCGCTTCTTCCCGGCTCAATTAACCACGACACAATTAGAAAGCACGTAGCTCTGACAAAAAACAACAACAACATAACACTCTATTCAGTGTACATTTAAAGGAATGACATGTTAACTGCTGTCAGGCCACGGCGGGCCTACATGTAGGCTAAAGAAATCATGGCCTACCTTACCCTGCTACACAAGGCAGAGTCGCCTGGCTTTTGAATTAAAGATGCTGATTATCTCGTCATAATCTAGTGTTTCTGTCAGTTCTCTTTCGAAAGACAGCAGGGTCAGATTGTTCAAGCGTTTAGTCACCATTGATGCTCTCAAGCGAGTGTTGATCCTGTGTGTAGCGGAGAAAAGTCTTTCAACACTGCAGGACGTCATGGGTAGTGTGATGAGGGCCCTTAACAGACAGTTCATCCCGGGAAAAATATCAGCAGCGCAGGCATCTAGCAATTCAATTAGTGAGGGCATTTTGTCTTTGTCAGCTTTGCCCTTGATGAATTGGGTAAAAAAGTCAAATTCCGCATCATTGACTGTTATCCCATACAAGCTGCATGGAGATTTTAGCAGTTCTTGTGTGCCAAAAGTGGTGGATCCTGGGATGAGGGCAGCTGAAGCTCGCATTATTCCGTAGGTGTCGTCTTTAAATTGGCTGTTCAATTCAGCCATCTGGTTGTCCAGAATGCAGTTCCAGAGTGCCTTCAGATCACCATTATTCTTGATAGCGGATGTTTTTCCCAATGTTGTGGTGACAATAGACTGACTGAACTTTGCAGGCAGCTTGCGCTCACGAGACATGATGACATCCCAGCATGCTGCTATCTCGTATTTATCCATCAACTCCTCCGTCAATCTGAGCACTTTGTCAAAGTCACCATCTGAATCATCTCGAAAGGTGGCAAGGGTGGCTTTCAATGTTTCGATTAAGGAGATGCAGTCTGTCACGCAGATTTCTGGACTTTGCAGCCCCTTTGTGGCAAAATCGCTGCACTGAAACAACTTGCAAAACACAACAAGCATAAAAATTAACTTTTTTGTTTGCATTTGTTGTAATAGGTTATCTGCATCTAGTTTGGTCTGTCCGCTTGTCTCCGAATACTCAGCAAGAGTCTCAAGTAACACGTCTAGCATTTCTAAGATTTTATGAACAGATCCAGATTTGGAGCTCCACCTGGTTTCACATGACCTTTCCAGTTCCTTGCATGGGCGTTCTGGATGCATTTCCTTCTGAAGCTCCACAAACCGAGCGTGCCGCTGGGCCCCAGTGAAGAAGTTGTGTATCTGATTGATGACAGTGAAAAAATTACTGACGTGTCCAGATGATTCCGCAGCAGCACAAAGCACTAAATTCAGTCTGTGGGAATTACTGTGTACATACACAGCTTTGGGAAATGTCTCTTTCAAGATAGCTTGAACGCCTCCTCTGTGCCCAGACATGACCGATGCCCCATCAAAACAGAACCCAACACAGAGAGAAGGGTCCAATCCGACTGGTTCTAGGATTTCAAGGATCCTCTGTGATATTCCTTGAGCAGACAGGTCAGCTGTTTTTACAAAGCCCAGCGCTCGTTCTTTGATTGTCCCACTATGGATATATCGAACACAGACAGCAACTAGCTCACGTTTCGAAACATCTTTAAATTCATCTGCAAGTATGGCATAATGTGTGGGATTTGGCTGTTCTTGTATCTCACTTTTTATCTTCCTGAGTAGAAGTGAAGCGGCAGCCTCAAGCAGCTCGTCCTGAATGTGGTGGGACATGAGTGTGGCATTTCGTGGCAGTTCAACAAGTCTGTTTTTTATTTCTGGATCATACTTCGATATGAACTCGAATAGCTCCAAAAAATTCCCCTTATTTAACGCTTCCCGTGTTTCCCGGTGCCCTCTCAGGGGTATCTCCATTTTGGCACACTGCATGACAACATCCAGCACAACTTTGACATGCTGTCGATTACGTTCAATGAACGAAATGGAATCTCCGTGCATCTAATTTAATATAGGTCCGCTGCCTTGGTGCGCATGGCTTTGTTTGTAGGAGAGTAATTTTACAAGTGCAGAAGCATGCACCTTGCTGGCCTGATGCTTCTCACAGACCTGCCCAATACATTTCCAATTTTTGAAACCCTCTTTAGTAAAAGTTGCCTCAGTATGCTGTTCAGGAAAATGCCTACAGGCTTTACAAAATATCACGTTTTTTGACTGGCTGTATTCAATCCACTTGAACCTTTCATACCACTTTGCGTTGAAGCTTCTATATTTCCCATCAATTAATGTACTCGGGAATGCCTGTAGATGAGGTTGGGTAGCAGGTTCCCCCAGAGCTGACAGATCCGACGGTGCAATCAAGGGTGGCAGTGATTGTCGATTAGCCTGGGGAGTGGCCATGGGAGTGGCTTGCCGCCCAGGGGTGGAGAAATGCCGACAGGTAGCATCAGTGGAGGTCTCCGCTCCATTCTCAGAGCCAGCAGTTGTTAGATTACGATCCACAGACTGGTCCTCCAAATCATTATTGTTCTCAATACGAGGTTTTTTAAAGAAATTAGTGAGTGCAAGTTGTTTAGCCATACTAATGCAAAATCAAGCCATGACACTTCTAGCTAGTGAACATACTGTTGTTCAAGCCCGATTGCAATAGTGATGTTGCATTGACCAATGAAAACCGTTGCATACATACTGTAGACATGCCAGGCAAGAAAGCTTGTCAGGCGTAGCAACAGTAACTAGGGAGGGCGGGGCTTAGCGAAGGGTCGGGCGGGACAGCTGAAAGTATGAATGAAAACACACAAATACGCTCAACTTTGAATTTCTGATTGGGCGGGCCAGCTGTCAATGTGGGCGGGCCCAGGCCCGTCCAGGCCCGCCCACAGCTCCGCGCCTGGATCCTACTACCACTTTGGAATCGAAAATGCTCTCATAGCTGAACTAACATCTTTAGGATATTTAGCAAATGTGACTGATACTCTCACACTTCGAATTAACATAGATCTATCAGGCAATATTTACCTAGTAATTTTGCAAGGATCCTTATTTGAATTCAGCACATGGAAAGCTACAGAGCTTCGGCAATTTTTACTTTACACTGGCCCTGTTGTTCTCCTCTATAATATACCCAGACGAATGTACAGAAACTTTTTACTTCTATCTGTATCTATGAGAATTCTTCTGAGTCCTGCCTTATGTTCTCCTGACTATAGTGACTACGCTGAGGAGATTTTGAAACTCTTTGTAACAGATTTTGCTGCAATTTATGGCACTAAATTTGTCAGCTATAACATGCATTCATTGGTCCACCAAGCTTAAGATTAGGGTTAGGCATCAAGAACCAATTCCTAATCGGAATCGTTTCAAAAATTACGATTCCATCTGAATCGTTTCTTTATTGGAATCGTTTGGAGGATTTGGTTTCTAATCTGATCATAGGTTCCAAATTTAACTTGCACAAGTTTTGGTTTCCGTAGCGACCAGGCGCTTGTTTTGTTGCAGTCATGGAGCACAGTAAGCGGCGCTCTAGTGGGGCTTTATTTTACATTGAAAAAGCCCTGAATAACTGCAAACCACCTTTGAATCAAAATAAAACTTTCCTCTTATTTGTGAAATAAGCATGTAACCCATTTCAACGCACCCTCAAAGAATCGGAATCGATAAAAAAATGGATTCGAAAGGAAGAATCGGAATCAGAATCGTTAAAATCCAAACGATGCCCAACCCTACTCAAGATGTACGGAAATTCGGCCCATTGGATAGTGTTTCAGCTTTTCCCTTTGAGACGTTTTTAGGTAAACTGAAAAGACTTGTCCGTCGGCCTAAAACCTCAGGCGGATCCATGAGAAGCAGAAAGTGGCAAGCCAAAAGACCACTACAGTTGGTGGACAGAAACTGATCACCTCTCTCATTGCAACTGTTTTTCTGTAGGGGGAAGGGTTCTTATTGTGCAGAACATTTTGCCACATTCTGGAACTGTTAAAGTCCTGTGTAATTTCTTTGAAACTGCTAAATCCTTTTTCACCTATCCAATGGACTCATCATGTCTTGAAATTATTTTTGTTTTCAATTTATCTGAACACTTGCAGCTGTTAACTGTGGAGGAGTTAAAAACAAAAATGGTGTTGTTGCCACACAAGGCTGGATACGTGGCATTGCCACTCCTACACTAGTGTGCTATTTTTATTATTGTTAGTTTTAATTATGAATTTACGGTGGGAAAAAAATCATGTACTGGGGACAAACACTTAACTCAAGATCTCGCATTTGTGACATGGAGTGGGTATTCCTTTTCAGAATCCTGTGCCAACAAATCATCAAACAGACTCCTTTTCAAGGAGATACAAATGTTCCTCCACTTTTGCTGATATTTTCCTCTTTTTAGTTCTTTCTGAACACTCCAATATTTCTATAAAAAAAAATAAAAAAGCATTTTAATTTTTAGCTATAATTACATTACTTAGCTAGCAGGTGAAGAATACAAAAAACAAAAATCACCAGTTAACTTAATTTATATTTGCAAGAACTATAGACTAATACAATAACAGGCTTAAATGAACTGACAACATAAGTTATACAACAAAACACGCGATCTCAACTGGCTTGGCTGTCTCTTTACTGTTGTGTCAGCAACGTAGCTAGATAGAAAGACATAGAAATCTTTAGCCAAATAACCACAAATTCAATACATGAATTTATTTTACATTATAATTATTACTTAGGTAGCTTATCTTTGAAGTAAAAACAGAAATTCTACTAAGGTAGGGAAAAAGAATTCTCAAAGAAGGCTGGCTTGCCCAGGCCCAGGCCAGCTTAGCGGCGTCTTTGCATCCCACTGTCTACCTACACCAGCCCGCACCCTGTCCTGCATGCGCATTGCAGCTGCTGCTGTCGCTTTTTTCCTTTCTCTCACTTTTCTGGCGGGTGGCGCGCATGCCCGCTCGTGGTGTGAAGCGCGTGTCCGCGCTATTCTCAGACATGCACTACAATTGACCTTTTTTACAGCAGAGATTTTGACTTGTCATAGTAGGAAAAGCACAGCTGAAATTGATAACCTTAACGATGGCTTAGTTCCATCAAGTGTCCCAGTAAGATATTTCAGTGAGTCAGCATGCACAATACCAGGACCTCTCGTAAGTGGAATGCAGCCATCAGTAATGGTTTTGAATTCCCCTGTACTTTTCCTACTATGACATGTCAACATGTCTGCCGTGAAAAAGGTCTATCACTGCTGATATAGACGGCCTTTTGTACAACCACAGCTAAAATCACATTTGTTTCTGGAAAAGAGGTACTGTAAACTAATTTGAACCAGGTTTATCTAGTCTAGATAATTGCACGTGCACGCTATTCTTAAGAAGCCCTGATGGTGGAGCATAGATTCATCAATTTAACATGGCAACTAAAGGAAAAGAGAGAGCAGCGATGTTCACAGCAACTGAGCAACAATTACTTCTCGAATCTTACGAAGAATTTAAACACATGATTACAAAAAAAGGAAATACTGCAGCGATTAATAAAACGAGAGAGAAAGGCTGGCAGGAAATTGCTGATCGTCTCAATGCGTAAGTAGCAATTAATGTAGGTTTACATTTCTATATTTTATTAAAGTAAAATAAATGTTTGTCACAATACATGTGTGTGTGTGTGTGTGTAACTTTTACAGCAGCAAATTAAGTGAAGAAAAAAGAACATGGCAGCAAGTGAAAATAAAATATAAAAATATTGTTCAGAATGGTAAGTATTAATTATAAAGTATAAATCTATGTAAGTACTTAAGCATATAGCCAGCTTGATGTTCTAACTGTCCAGTCTCATGATGTTTCACAATTGCAGCTGCCAAAAAGAAGAGTGAGGTTGCTGGCACTGGGGGAGGGCCACCAACAGCCAACTTTACTCCTGCAGAGGAGCTGGCATTAGACCTGAATAAAGGGAGGCCTGTCATTGAGGGAATAGAGGGGGGAACAGCATCTGGATCCATTCCATCTAATATAAGAGATCACTACTTAAAAGGTGTTTTATTTTATTTATTTTATTTATTTTTATTCTTGCATTCCTAACTAAATCTTTTTATTTTATAGTGATGCCAAATTCTGTGTGTTTTCTGGATCCACCAGACATCATGCTGAATCCAGTGAGTATGACAGTATGAGTTTAAAGCACTTATTGTCAAGTGGTGATTCATTAAACAGAGTTTATTTAATGGTTTTAGGTTGAAGGCCCATCTACAGTTGAGGAGGATGAGGAGACTGTGTCAGTATGTTCAAGGAGTCCTGAGGTAGGCACAAATTTGCACATTATATATTTAAAAGCCTACCTCTGAGGTGCTAAATTATGTGTATTTACATTATTGGCAACAGGATGCTGACACCCTTGAGCCCTCTCAGTCTGGGACCACATGTGACCAAGTGAGTAAGAAATTACAAAAAAGGGCCAAAAGCACTAGCTCAAATTGACTAAAAAATAGAAAAATTAAAAAAAAAACTCTCTTCCTACAGAACCCAGAGAACATAAAGGGAGTCTACAAACGGTATCTCCTGAAACAAATGGAGGCCATTGATACCGACATCCAATATAAAAAACTAAAAATGAGAAAGTTGGAGCTGGAAATCCAACAGCTTGAGAAAAATGCAAGTAGAACTGGCATATTTAAAACAATGACATGACCTTTTTGTTTTTTGACCACATTTAATTTTATGTTTTCAACCCCAACAGGCAGCTTCAAACTAAATACAAAAAAAAAGATGACTTGTGTGTGTCTGTTAAATTTAAGGGAAAAGTGAACAGTTTGGACTGTGTTAACCAAAATAATTATTGGCATAACGGTCTCTTATAACCCTGCCTATTTCATTGTCATCAAAAGTGCCTTCGATGTCCCAGTCTTCCTGTACAACCATTCTTGGTTGCCTCTCTCTCCTCAGACAGGCAATGTTATGTAGCACAACACATGCAACTACAATGTCACATGCCCTTTGTGGAATCACCCTGAGGTAATTCAGGCACTGGAACCTTGACTTGATGAGCCCAAATGCCATCTCTATACGAGCCCTTGTGCGGGCATGGGCAACATTGTAATTGTGCTGTGCCTCTGTCTGCGTCTCCTGATAGGGAGTTAAGAGATAAGGCAGGCATGCATATCCCTTGTCTCCCAGCAAAACTCCTGAGAATTGACCTGATTCAAAAAAAGAAAAACATAAATTGTAACCATTGAATTTGGTGAAGGTATTTAAAAGCTGTGTTAAGTGACTAACATACCTTGTGCCAGTTGGTGGGAAAGAGAAGAGGCCCGAAAGATTCTGGAATCATGCACTGAGCCAGGCCATTTTGCCTCTACATTTGTGATGATGCAATCAGCATCACAAATCATCTAAATGATTAAAAAAGTAGGCCTAGGTCACTACACTGGTGTGTATATATATATATATACACACCATATATATATATATATAGGATTAATGCATTTGCAATGAATAGGACACTGGTTCCCAGTTTATTGTAAAGCACAATCGCTTCTAGCCTACAATATAATCTCAGTGGGACTGTACCTGTACATTGATGCTGTGTAATGATTTGCTATTAACGAAGTCTGCTTCATGCGGACCAGACGGGCGCTTTATGCGCACGTGGGTGCAGTCCAGAGCTCCAATAACATTTGGGAAATCTACAAAAGTTAAGTGTTTGTCTGTCAATTGCATGCCTAACATTAAAAGACAATAAAAATTTCCATTTTCTATATAGTTCTTATTTTAACTTACCAGCGATTCCATAAAAGGCCTGTTTAATACTGAGAATTGCTCTGTGGCCAGGGAAGGTGATGAAAACATTGAGTAATTCTTTTAAAGACAGGTACACCATTCGTACAGAGCGGCAAACTGTTGCTTTGCTGATATTCTCTGCATCTCCAACTGTGTACAAAAATGTTCCGCTGGCAAAAAAGCGAAGTGCAATGCACACAGTCTGCGGGACTGTGAGCGCTTTATTGCGCCGTGTGCTATTTGCAATGTGTGGCCTCAGTAATCTGCAAATATACATTATGCCTTCCCTCGAGAATCTATACCGCTCATGCAGGTAGTTGTCAGAAAAAGCCAATGGGTCTGCCCTGTCCCTGAAAGTACGTTCTCTTTGAAATGCCCTGCGTATGATCATTGCTCCCTCATCCACCACCTCATCAATGAAAGGACACGCCATGACTATGCGTCCTTCTACATGGGTGGAGCTCCCTATTTATAGACATTTAATTGATTAGCCTAATTACAAAAATCACACCAACTAAAAAAATGTAGGCCTCCCTATACTTCTTTACATTTATTTCACTTTTTATATGTTCGAATGTATTAGGCTACATTTATTCTTAAAGTGCATTTGCTTTCATTGTTGGACTGATAGTGGTTACATGAAATAAAATGGCAGCATGCCAGAGAGTCCGATGTAATATCTCATTCCCAGTGGGTCAGTGTTAAAACGGTATTCTGGTTAAGCATCAACTCAGGCTTAGCCTGACAGTTAGCCTGCCCCGGACCAGGCTAGTTTCCCAGTATAAGTTTCCAGGGTAACTGAGTTTGAACTATTTTAAGTTTGCTTTATGAAACAGAATTCACCGACAATAAGTCTGACTAACCAAAATAAGCCTGGCTTATTTTCTAAGCTTCTTTTATGGAACAACCCTCAGATATTATCCTCTGCCACCACAGCACCAAAACAATTACAATGGAAATGTAACTAAACAGTAGAGCTGGTCCGAATACCATTTTTTGAGCTTCGAAGCTTCGGTAGTAATGAGCATCGAATATTCGAAGCTTCGGAGAGAGGGGGCTGAACATATTATTATCTCTAATAAAGGCAGGAATCTCTATGTGTCTGTCTGTTTGTTTGCATTTTGATTATTTTGAGAACCTTTCATCCAAACGACTTCACAAGGGAGTGCAGTGTCGTATTTGGTGCAATATAAATAGACAGGCCAGACGCGTTCAGAATTAATAACCTTTTAACCTTTCAAGGATCACCGTCTCGTCTACGGGACACTTTGTGACTTTGTTTTCCATTTCCGCACTTGTTATCGCCATTGACATATAGGTTATCGCCCTGCTAGCTTCTCTGCCCAGCTTGCTAAATGCTCGAAGTGGGCGCGGCGTCATCGCGTACCGACAGTATCTTCTTCTTCTTTGTTGTTAATGGGCGGTTGGCAAACCAACTTAAATGTGCATTACCGCCACCAACTGGACTGGAGTGTGAACGAGAGATAAATGCAGAAAATACATAAACCAAAATAAAAAAAATAAAAAACAAATATTCAAATGTCAAATTTTAAAATCGAATACCAACCCACCGAAGGAATATTCGAATATTCGGGTCCAGCCCTACTAAACAGCAAAGCAGCAGAATTCCCTGGAGTCACAGTTCAACAGCAAGCTGGTAATCACTTTTATCTTTATAAACCAACAGGTAGGCTACAGCATCTGCATCAGTGCAGAACAAAATCACAACATCACTACCAGTGGTGGAAGAAATATTCAGATCTTTTACTTCAGTAAAAGTATTAATACCATACTGTCCTGCATTGAAAATGTTACTTAAGTAAAAGTATGTAAGTATCATCAGGAAAATGTACTTGAAATAGTTAAAGTGAAAGTACTGAATGTCTAAAAATCCTCATATTCTTTAAACAAACCAAACAGTACTGTCAATCAACTAGTGTTGAATGGTCTCATCATCTCAGCTGGACTTGTAGCCGTTATATTGTTGGCTAGTTTACTTTAGAATCAAAGATCAGATTTATAAACTACTTGTGTTTTGTGTACAGAAATCTTAATGTGTAAAGTAACTAGTAACTAAAGCTGTAACAGATGTAAAGTACAAGTACCTCAACATTTGGACTCAAGTACAGTACTAGAGTACATGTACTTAGTTACATTCCACCACTGATCATTACTGAGACACAAACCACTGTGCAATACACTAAACTGTAAATAAAATAAAAATAAAAAAACAGCAGCAGCAACACATAACACTGTTATTAACAACAATAATGAAACAGCAGCACAACACGTAGGCTACATATTGTTGCATAATCATCACGCCTTTAAAATTTTTTTAGAATTCACATGCAGGATCCGAGCTATAGGTAGCAGCAGGGACGGACTGGGACCAAAAATTGGCCCTGGCATTTTGGCCCAGACCGGCACACCACATCACAAATACCAGCCGTCCTTGCGCTCCCCTGAATATGTATAGCAACTCCTACTACTTAAAACTACTAACGCCATGTAATGAGTAAGCAAGAATCAGTGAGAGTTGACACATTAAATACAAAAAAAGTGCCATTTATTAATATAATAAAACGGTATACTACTCATGAATCATAAAACAAGCTATATATATATATATATATATATATATATATATATATATATATATACAATCATTTCATGACTGAAGAGGCCCTGTGCTTTAATTTGAAGAGGTCTATCATGAGTTTTTGTCTGCCAGTGCAGATAGAAAAGCTACAATTCTCATTAAGAATGTGCAACGTTTATCTAGGCTACTTTAAGGACACAAATGCACAAGCTTAAGGTTTGATGAATCTTAAGGTGGTGTTTTGCTTATTATTAAAATGTAATAAATGTCTAATAATAATAAAACGGTGAGAAAATGATCAGTCAAGACTCAGATACCCGCGCACATAGCCAAACTAATGCAATGATACAGTATAGCATGCCTATTTCTTTTATTGTTGTAGTGTTATCATCAACAGTTTGTCCACCACTCAGTTTTATCAAAGGGTTAGGGGTTTTAAGGGGAGTTGTGTTTACCGCAGCCGGTTGTAGCCTCACTCCCTCTCTCTGTCCCTCTCCTCCTGAGTCTCCTCCTCACTCTGCATGTCACTGTAGCCGACACCAGCACCGCTGTCATCGGCCACGGGAGCTGATGAAGGTCCTGCTACAGCCCAAAACATGTCTGTCCATTTGGCAGCGCTTCTTTTTCTCACGCAGCTTCTCTGCACCTCCTTTGCGTTTCTTCTCCATGATCTCTATCACTATTCTAGCCTGGCAGATGCACACCCGAAACTGCATGCAGGCAGAAATCCCAAAGAGGGTGCTGATTAAAGATATGACGTCCTCTGCATTGTCTTGGTTAACGTTATCCTCACCTAGCGCCACTCCACAGCTAGCTGCTGCTGTAGCGGCATGTTCATCGCTTTGGACTGTTGTTCATCATGACTGTATCCCCAACAGTAGTCGTAAAAACGTCTGTCATCTTTGGCAGCGTTTCCAAATACTTATCGGGACTTTTTTCTTTTATTTGAGCCGCTTGGGTAACTTAGTTTAATTTCGCACTTAGACTCGTCTTGCTTCGTCTCTGTTTGTGTACTCCCAGCTCTCCTATCACTGTGTGTTTATCTTTGCGCGCCGCGCACCGTTATGGACTAGTCCATTTCAATGTGAAAGTAGGGGGTGTATGGAAAAAAATAGTCTATGTGATTCTTTTGACTAAAGTGTTTTTTGGTCAGCCCAGAGTCGATTGAAAATACAATGGGCCGCTGATCTAGGCCTAACACTTTTATGGACCGAAAGTAATGATAATAATAATAAATTGTCTGGACAATCTGGGACCCCTGCACACGTGGGGCCCCTAGGCTGCAGCCTAGTAAGCCTGTGCATTAATCCGCGCCTGGTAATAGCCCATTAGCGCCTCCACTGGACTGGAGTGGTGGTGGTAGAATCAATCAGAAAATGAGCTACCTAGACCCTATGCCGAACGAGACCGAATGTAACCGTGCAACCAGCCGGCCCGCTCGAGTCTAATGTAATGGTTAAGTTAAATGTTAGAGAAGTGAATGTTGCTACATGGTAGCTAGGCTAGGCTGTCACAAGGAGACCGTAACCGAAGGTAGGCTACTGCATGAGTCTAT
Source organism: Perca schrenkii (assembly GCA_025617405.1). Lineage (NCBI taxonomy): Eukaryota > Metazoa > Chordata > Actinopteri > Perciformes > Percidae > Perca > Perca schrenkii. Next base: position 30,763,085 of record CM046793.1, read on the forward strand.
GTAATCAAACGGGTGTCTAGGTTCTCGGCAAGTTTGACTTATCAACCGATAGCAGAAGCCTTTATGTCTCGTGCATTTTAGAATTGTGTTGATGGAAATTAATATGCTACATTACCAAGGGGAAAGTATTAGGCCTATATCACATACAAATACACGTAATGTTATCTTGATAGATATTAAAGTTAAATGTTAGAGAAGTCAATGTTACAGGCTGTCACGAGCAGACCGGGCGGGCACCCGGCTACTGCCGAGACCGGGAGTCGAGACCGAATGTAACCTTTAACAACCGCTCGAGTATATAAGCAAACGGTTTGTCTAACGGTTCTCGGCAAGTTTGAGTTATTAACCAAGCCTTGTTTCTGATGCATCTTAGGTGATTGTGTTCGGAAATTCATACATTATTGATTGGGAAGTGCATCACATACAAATACACGTTATCTTAGTTATGTTAAGTTAAATGTTAGAGAAGTGAATGTTACAGGCTGTCACGAGCAGACCGGGCGGGCACCCGGCTACTGCCGAGACCGGGAGTAGCCGGGTGCCGCAGCCGCAGGCACGTGAACCGTTGACCGAATCTATAGACTCGGTTCGCCAACCAACAACCGTCCGGTTGAACCGACTCGCGTAAAAGAGCCGGTTGTCACATCACTACACAGTGGAAAGTGCGCGCTGCTTACTTTAGGGTTTGAACATTTCTGGGGAAACCGTTAGCAAACTGTCTGTTGAAAGTCGTAATAGTGCTTAAGACCACTATTGAATTGCCATGGATCACCCTTCTAAATACATTAATAAAATTTGTATAAAAACTGGCTATTGTTAAAATTAGCATCCGTGTCTGACAATCAATTTTGAATATCTTAGAAGTAGAGCCCAGCTGGAGCCCACTTAGTTTAGCCCATCTACTGCCCATGTGGGGCCCAACAACAAAGCCCACTCTGTGCCCATGCCCAGCCGAAGCCCAACCAGCCCAAGTGAGGCCCATTTGGGCCCCAACTAGACGTGTTTGCAGGGGTTTAATCACAATTTAACATGGGCAAATGCAAGCCTGGAAACGGTAAAGTAGGTTCATCTTTGCCTCACATACTGAAAACTAACTGATGTACAACAAACAGGCATGACCCCAACACTTTATTCCGTTTTGGGTAGTAAAAATAAAACACATCAGTCATGCACAAATGTGAGTGTGGGCCATCTCATACGAAGAATGTGTAGGTCTCAGCACAAACAGTCTCTTTCGCGATTCTGGGTCGACACAGACATACCCTAATATGGATCTAATGAAATGAAACACAACCCTAATATGGGTCTAATGAAATGAAACACAACCCTAACATGGGTCTAATGAAATTAAACACAACTATAATAATTCTGAGAGTTTGTGCTGAGATACACATTAATAACAATGATAAATGATCACGTTTGTGCATGACTGATGTGTTTTATTTTTACCTCCAAAACGGAATAAAGTCTTAAGTGGGGTCATGCCTGTTTGTTGTACATCAGTTAGTTTTCGGTATGTGAGGCAAAGATGAACCTACTTTACTATTTCCAGGCTTGCATTTGCCCATGTTAAATTGTGATATCACCAGTTAACATTGGTGTATATTTCCCTGTGTTAACGTAGACTAAAAGTCCAATATATAGATAGAAATCACAACATCGTTTCAGTGGTGTGTATTGTAGTGGTATAGATGATGGAGAAGGTAGTCTGTTAACTTTTTTTGTCCATGACATCCAAGGTTCGAATCCCAGCTAGATCTGTGTGTTTCGTTTTATTTATTTTTTCATTCATACAGTATGTGTCGTATTTGTGTGGATAATGCTTAAACTGACATGTATTACACATAAATTGGTGATGTTTTCAGTGATATCCATTGTTTGGTCTCACTTGCAAACACCTTGTGAAAATGTCAACCTCTGGCACTCGAGGGGCGGAGGCAGAGCAGAACGCAGGGCAGGGCCTTGTTGAATATTAACTGATTTCATGCAAATATCACCAGTTAACAGGATCACCAGCTAAACTGGCACACCGGGAATCTGGAAATTTGGACAAATTCTTGTAAACCTCACTGCTGGCTGAACAAACCAAACTCCGCTGGAGTGGTAAATCTATGGAGGTATTATAAGTGGCTACTTAATATGCACGTGAATGACGCGATCATTATGTTCAAGTTCTTCATTCTTGATGATGATGATGCTGGTTGTATTATTTTGCAACAGCATCTTTCATTGCAAATAAGGCATACATGACGAGTGCATAGTCATTCATCATTAAAGCTCATCAAATACATTTTATTTTCTTTATTTGAAAGTCCGGCCCCCAGAGTGTCTGCTTAGAAAAATTCTGGCCCTTGAAAAAATTTAGTTGATGAGCCCTGGTGTCTCTAAAAGCTTTCTGATGAGAAGCCAGTATCGAGGATTCAAGATGGCTGACACGCGTTTTGCTTGGGCAATACTCGGAGAAAGACGACAGTTCAACCCCCTATGGGCGGGTCAAAGAATTGACCGGTTTTGGGCGGGTTGAAAACATCTTTTCTTTTAATTTTTAATTTTTTTATTTAGTAAAGAACATAGGTACATCGCCAGTATGTACATATACATATCCCCCGCTGGGGGACCATAGACAGGCTGGGGGAACCCATATTGATGTTAAAAAACCTCATAAAGTGAAATTTTCATGCCATGGGACCTTTAAGACAGAATTTGTCACCAATTAACCAGATTTTTTGCCAGTTCCTTTCTCCAAAGATTGAAGCCCAAAAGAATCTTCCTGAGGGCAGTTACCTCTTGTATACAATTCCTGATGTCTTTATTTAAACATTTATTCTTTAAGACGTTTTTTATAAAAATAGGCTAACGATTGTGTCATAACCACGTGACTTACTGTCACAGTAGAGGTCAGGAGAAGCTCGCAGGCAGTTTCAACTCACATTAGCTGTTTAAGTTTAATTACTAATGTTAACTAGCATTTTAGTTAGCAATAATTAGCCTGTGCTTATGTTATCTCCTTACATATACCTAAGCTCTCTGTCTCTGTAAGATTGGGAATGATTGAGATTTCTCTTGGCACAGCTACCAGAACACTTACAACTTTCAGACAGGTTGCTCACGTCACATCTACGTCGTCTCTCTCAGTTGGAGGCTGCTCAGTAACGCTTGGTCATCACCGGAAAAGTGCTTCTAATATCCTTCACTGGTCTCCGTCCTGAGACATGGGATCTGTTGGTCCATTCTCTCTATATATATATATATATGTATATATGTCTATGATATTAGAATCACTTTTCCGGTGATGGCTGAGCGTTACTGCACAGCCTCCAACTGAGCTTGAAGACGTAGAGGTGACGTGAGCAACCTGTCTGAAAGTGTGACGTCTTCTGGTAGCTGTGCCGAGAGAAATCTCAATCATTCCCAATCTTACAGAGACGGAGAGCGTAGGTATATGTAAGGATATAACATAGACACAGGCTAATTATTGCTAACATTAGTAATTACACTTAAACAGCTAATGTAATTCGAAACTGCCTGCGAGCTTCTCCTGTACTATACGGTAATTCCTCTACTATGCAACAAAATGGCGCCATAGGATCTACGTTTTGCTCAGTAACGCTCAGCCATCACCGGAAAAGTGCTTCTAATATCCTTCACTGGTCTCCGTCCAGAGCAACGGGGTCTGTTGGTCTACTTCTTTAACTATCTATGGCTGTAGTCCATTGTCTCTTGGCAATAAATCTTCCCATGACGCGAAAAAAGTTGTTTTAAGTCATCGGAAGATTTTTTCCAGACCCACAATACAGAGATCTCTCATCTCAGGGGGACATGAGGGAGGGTAGCACGGTCATTCAAAAATACTACCGGGTTTCTGCTGATACAAAATCGGTGAAGTATCCCTTTAACATAGGGGTGTACTTACTTATGCCCCGTTTAAGGAAGAACATTTATTTATTTATGATACATTATTCATTCGCAAAGAAATTTGGTGTCCTTCAAGGTTGGATTTTTCCTAATTTTTTAAAAATTAAGGCATTAAGATCAATTTCCAAAAGATGATCTTTTTTTATTCCTCTTTTTAGTCAACTTTAGCATGGGTGTATTCACTTACGCTGAGCACTTGTATCTGACAATGTACCTCATCATAAAATATTTTTACATGACATGATTCCTCTCAAAACATTACTTTAAAATGTCTTTTTTTTTCATTCTTCCAATTGTACGTAAGCCTTTCCTAGTGGTACTGGATGTTTTCGTTCACTGTTCATAGTTACTGTGTACCTACAAATAGTAGTGAGCAGGGGTGTAGCACACAATTATTACTGTGTCATATATTTAACTGCTTCCAGTAGCTTTTTTTTACCCAAACCCTGATTTTTACAGCATTAACCACGTGTATAAAACCGCAACCGTGCGTTTGTTTCACAGCGTTAAATAGAAGGGCCATATTTTATAAGATATAATATGAATCCATTCATGGGAATACGTTGATAGGTAACATTTTGGTAACATTGATGTTTAGTCCTCTTTGAGATTAAATGTACTATCTCTTTATTTGCAGCCCATGCAGAAGTGAAAGGAAGTGCAGAAGCTTCTGCTGGAGCAGTCGGGTTGGTGGAGATGATCGACACCTTTGACCGGCCTGGTTCATCTACTGCTGTTGGTACCTATGCAGACACCGGGCTATATGCAGATGGATTAGAGAATAAACCTATGAAGCGTATTCCCAAGGCAGGACCTTACGCTGGTGCAGGACTGGGCCTAGCACGTGCTGAATTCAGCATTTTTGAGGCCCAGGCCAAAGGGCCCAACGCCAGCGCAGTAGCAGAAGTCTCTGCCGCCTCTCTCAGTGCCAGAGCCTTTGCCAGAGCAGAACTGGCCAGTGTTTCAGCCTCTGTTGGTCCGCTGAAAGCTACAGCCAGTCTGGCATTCGACACTGGCGTCAGCGTCAGTCCAACAAGTGTAGAGGTAAAGGTGCTGGGATGTGGAATCACCTTTGGTCATAGAATGGGCATTTCTCTGTTTGGCACTGGGTTTGAATTTGACTTATAGTAGACTTCAGCCAAATGAAGCTCTTTGTGATTGGGTTTTGAGCCTTCTATTCCAACAATAAAAGCATTTGAAATGTGCAGCATTTATAAATTACCATTTTTGCTCACAACATCTTAGCCTTTTTTACCCTCAGATATGCATACAGAACATGTTGTGATATTTTTGAAATACAAAAATGTGACATTAGTCAGGAGGATTTGAAAGACCCTGTAATTTCTACACTTTCTGAAATAGATAATCAAACCCATCGGAGGTTTATTATAATCTGGATTAGTTTACAAAACAACCAAGGTGGAGTTCATAAAGTACTGCAATGCTCTGAATGATGTACAGACATTTTTACACACTTTCTCTCACACAAACTTGATAAATGGTGTTTCTGATCCATCACAGTTTATGTTTACCGTATGCAGCTTTCTACAACAAAACTACACCAGGTAGCCAGGCACACAAACACTCAGACATAAAAGTGTTCTTAATTTGAGGAAAGTGGTGATCAACGCCTTGTTATCGTGGCCCCGCAGACAGACAGACAGACACACCGGCTGTCCGTCTCAGGGCTGCATGCGAATGGCTCCGTCCAGTCTGATCACCTCTCCATTAATCATGGGGTTCTCAGCCAGCGCGGTCACCAGGTGGGCAAACTCAGCGGGGTCTCCCAGGCGCGAAGGGAAGGGCACCTGGCGGGCGAGGAAGGAGCGCACCTTCTCTGGGAGACCAGCCAGGAGGGGTGTGGAGAACAGACCTGGAGGGGGAGAGAGATTTAGACACCAAGGAAATGTCTCTTTCCATTCTTAAGATAACTCCGATCATATGATTGAACATGGGAAATGGGGATAGAAGGCCACAATTATTGGAAAAGGAGATGGAAAAGAAAACACGTGAAAAATGAAAATGTCCATTGACATGTTGCCCAGCCCTACCATGAACACACAACGGAGTTTATTTTGATTCAATCACACATACAGCGTGCTGCTCACTAGAGCAGCAAATGTGGATTACTTTACAGCTGAAAATTAAAAAAAATGCACTATTTCCTCCTGTTTGAATAACATTTCTGAAAAAAGTACAGTGCCCCAGCTGTTTCAGGAAAATCACTGAGCTCTTTTTAAAAGTCAAAGTAAATATTCATACCTTGTTTTTAAAAAAAAGAGTTAGTTACATTTTGGGAAATACCCATATTCAAGTTTGGGCCTGAGAGTTTAGGCGACCATTCTCATGTCTGTATGGTAAATATGAAGCTTGTCAGCAGCCGCTTAGCTTAGCATAAAGACTAAAAACAGGGAGAAACAGCTAGCCCCGGCTCGGTCAAAAGGTTAAATAAAAATCTGCCTGCCGACTTCTCTGAAGCTCACAAATTAACACTTTACATCTTGTTTGTTTAATCCGTACAAAAAGCTGAAGTATGAAAACGTGTGATGTTTACACTCTTTTAAGTATATTCAGTACACTGACCGGGTGCTATGGTGATGACTCGGATGCCCATGGGTGCCAGGTCTCGTGCGATAGGGAGGGTCATTCCAACGATGCCACCTTTAGAAGCCGAATATGCTGCTTGGCCAACCTGGGGGGGAAAAAAAGGGAGAGCAAAAGAGAAAAAAAGAAAGTTGATAAAGCCTGATCTTTATTGTGACTATTATTGTCACGGTTCATCACACCCCCAACCGGCACCGGCTGACACCCGCCCACCAAAAAGCCTGAGTCTGTCTGAGGTTTCTCCCTAAAAGGAAGTTTTCCCTTGCCACGGTCTCACTGAATGCTTGCTCTTGGGGGAAATTACTCAAATTGTTGAGTCTTTGTAAATTATATAGTGTGGTCTAGACCAGGGGTCTTCAACGTTTTTTTAAGCCAAGGACCCCTTAACTGAGAGATGTAGAGAGACCCCCTACTAAATATATTGTATTAAATGAAGTTGCATATTAAACTGGGCCTACAGTAACATATACAGTGCCCTCCACAATTATTGGCACCCCTGTTTAAGATGGGGTCATGGACTTCTAAAAATTCTCCTTTTTTTTTAAAACAACATAGAACTCAAATGCAAAAAAGAGAAAAATCCAACCTTTTATTTAAGTACATTACTTTGGTGTTAAAAAAAAAGAAAGAAAAAAAAAAAAAAAAAAATCGCATTTAGAAAAAGAAAACTTGAAATCATGTGTCCCACAATTATTGGCACCCCTAATAATTCCGCTGAAAAATTTAATATATTTTTTTTAAATATATTTTTCTGTAGTTGTTAAAGTTGGTCAGGGTATCTAGGAACTTTTAAATAGTAATTCATGACTTCCTGTTTCCCTGGGGTATAAATATGACGTGACACAGAGTCCTAATTCTCTTACCCATTTGTCAACATGGCAAACACAAGAGAACACACAATTCAAGCAAGGCAGATGTGTGTCGACCTTCATAAGTCAGGCAATGGCTACAAGAAAATAGCCACTCGCCTTAACTTGCCCGTATCTACAGTCAGAGGAATCATTAAGAAGTTTAAAACAACTGGAACAGTGACAAACAAGGCTGGAAGAGGTCCCAAGTTTATCTTGCCACAACGCACAGTGAGGAGGATGGTAAGAGAAGTAAAAAAAAGTCCTAAGCTCACTGTCACAGAATTGCATCAAAGAAAAAAAACAATCAGACGCTCTCTACATGCCAACAAGCTGTTTGGGAGGCATGCAAGGAAAAAGCCTTTTCTCACTAACACTCACAAACGTAAACGTCTGGAGTTTGCTAAGCGGCACTGGGACTTCAACTGGGATTGTGTGCTTTGGTCAGATGAGACTAAGATTGAGATTTTTGGCAACAAACACTCTAAGTGGGTCTGGCGTAAAACAAAAGATGAGTATGCCGAAAAGCACCTTCACCACCGTGAAGTATGGTGGAGGATCTGTGATGCTTTGGGGGCTGTTTCTCTTCCAAAGGCCCTGGGAACCTTGTTAGGGTGCATGGCATTATGAATGCTTTGAACTACCAGGACATTTTAAATAAAAACCTGATGGCCTCTGCCAGAAAGCTGAAGATGGGTCGTCACTGGGTCTTTCAGCAGGATAATGATCCTAAACATGTGGCAAAAATCTACACAAAAATGGTTCAGCAGTCACAAACTCAAGGTCCTCCCATGGCCATCTCAGTCCCCAGACCTCAACCCAATCGAAAAACCTGTGGGGTGAGCTAAAGAGGATAGTGCATGAGAGAGGACCCAGGACTCTGGATGATCTAGAAAGATTGTGCAAAGAAGAATGGTCAAAGATCCCTCTCTCTGTGTTCTCCAATCTTGTGAAATGTTATAGAAGGAGATTAAGTGCTGTCTTGTTGGCAAAAGGGGGTTGTACAAAGTATTAACATCAGGGGTGCCAATAATTGTGGGACACATGATTTCAAGGTTTTTTTTTTCTAAATGTGTGATTTTTTTTTTTACCACCAAAGTAATGTACTTAAATAAAAGGTTGGATTTTTCTCTTTTTTTTTGCATTTGGGTTCTATGTTGTTTAAAAAAAAAAGGAGAATTTTTAGAAGTCCATGACCCCATCTTAAACAGGGGTGCCAATAATTGTGGAGGGCACTGTAGGGCAGCCTAGAGCCTTTATACATACCTTTATTGCATAGAAAACTAAGCTATTAAAATAGCCTAATAATTGTTGGCATGAATTTATAAATCATGTTTTAATGTTAAACATTCATGTGGCACAGTTAATCCTTAGGATTAACTCCTTAGTGACTACCTTACCTATAGGCCAGAAAGCCTATCACCAGTGGGGAGTTATATTTGCTAATACTTTTGTTGGATTCATGTTAAGACTTTTTAATTTTTGAAAAAAACTTAAAAATTAAAAATGTGGAGGCCCCCTTGCATTGACTCTGAGGACCCCCTGTTGAAGATCCCTGGTCTAGACCTACTCTATCTGTAAAGTGCCTTGAGATAACTCGTTATGATTTGATAGTGTAAATAAAATTCAAAAAATTGAAAATTTAAATTGAATAAATGGAGCGACGAGTTAGTTATTTTTTTGTGTATGTTTGCGTGTGTTTCAAATGACCTGTCCGTCAAAGGCGGCCACGCTGGCCGTGTTGATGATGCAGCCTCGGTGTCCATCAGCGTCAGGCTCGTTCTTCCCCATCGCACCCACAGCCAGGCGGATCACATTAAAGGTTCCTGCGATGTTCACCTGCAGGAAAACACACACAAAAGAAAAGTCCAGCGCTGGGAGAAGTATTCAGATACTTTACTTAAGGAAAAGTAACTAACACGATACTCCACTACAAGATAAAGTACTGCATTCAAAATAACTTACTTCAAGTATTTATCAGCAAAATGCAATTCAAAAAGTTTCAAAGTAAAAGTACTGATTGTGCAGTGAAGTGTTCCCTGTCAGTGTGTTCCTCGTCTATCTGATGTTTCTCGATTAATATTCCTGCTGCATTCTTGTGTATGTTGTATTTTACTGCTGTAGATGTTTGAGGTCATGCTCAGTTTGAACTCTTCATCCTTCAGTTTATCACAACCCTTCAACATCAACACATAGATGGAGATGGAGATGGAGAGGAAGGTTTTCACTGGACAGGAAGGGGATGAGGAACTGTAATCTAAAAAAAATGAACTACTGCTGTCAGACATTAAAAAAAGGACAATATAAACCTCTGGGATGTAGTGGAGTAGAAGTATAAAGTTGCATTAAATGCAAATCCTCAAGTAAAGTATAAGTACCTTGAATTTGTACTTAGTTACTTCCCACCCACTGGTATTTGTTTTTCTACTAATGCATGTGTTTTTTTAGTACATCTTACATTGATGACACGCTGGAAGTCCTCCAGGCTGTGAGGGAGGTCCTTCTTAAAGTTGTACGTTTTAACAGCGACGGCGATGCCGGCACAGTTAACCGCCAGGTCCAGCTTCCCAAACTTCTCTCTGGCCAGGGACACGGCTGACTGCACGTCTGCCTCCGACGTCACCTAGGAAACGACAAGGCCACGACCCAAATATCACCAAAACATACATGTGGAAATGCACATTTTTTTGTTCATTTTGTATTCAAGAACTAGAGAAAGGTCCGGTATAAATAATTTGGAGCTTGAACTTGTGTCAACATGTACCACATTCTGTAGTGTGGGAGTGTTGGATGATGGGTGGGCGCCATCTGCTGGATGTGAGAGTGTATTAAAAGCTGCAGTTACAGCCGTCAACTGTATTTTATGGTTTTTATCTTACAATTATAACCACGGCAATTAGTACACCTTCTCCCTACGGAGATAGACCTTTGGTTGGTCGGTTCGTCTTTCCACTGAAATTATTCACTGCATCGCGATGCGGACCTGGACGATTCTGCATCCATGCAGTGACGGACCAATTTTCTGTTCATATTAGTTAGTTAGACACCAATGCATGGGAAAATAGGGTCCAGTTTGAAAAAGAAAAAAAATACCAAAATGACCATTTATCGGGCCATACAACAATGATATCATGTCTGGTGAGTTTTGGACTCACGTCTGCAGGAGCGAAGGCACAGCGGTCCCCCAGACTGGCTGCCAGAGCCGGTCCATCAGACGAGGGCAGGTCCAGGATCACCGCAGACGCTCCGTTCTGGACCAGCCGCTCCACAGTGGCCCGGCCCAGACCGGACGCACCGCCCGTCACAAGGCCAACCATACCCTACACACACACACACACACACACACACACACACACACACACACACACACACACACACACACACACACACACACACACACACACACACACACACACACACACACACACACACACACACACACACACACACACACACACACACACACACACACACACACACACACACAATATTGGAGGGAGGAGAGTACGGGAAAGGGGAAACAGAAAAATGTAAACAAGTTCAATCACAGGGGAAAAACTGGTCACTGAGCTACGTAGAGGCATCAGCATCTGGGAGTTGGACAGCTGGGAAACTTGTGTATCACAGCCTGTCGTGAGCTATTGCTTAAGTATTTACCTCTAAATTGTAGTGGAGAAGAAGTATGAAATGGCATAAAGAAATAATACTCAAGTAAAGTACAAGTAACGTAAATTTGAATAAGCAGAGTAACGTAAGTGTGACCATGTTCGGACAGCGTTTGCGGTTATTGGCCATACCCGGACACATCCACTCTGATGCAATTTCTATACACATCTAAATATACGTGTGAACTTTCCCATGCACATTTAAATGTATAAATAGCATACAAAAGTGAATTTGATAAGAGAAAGCACCAAGAAGGCTTGGGCGACGGATGCTCAGGTTGGCCGTGTAATGCTGTGTTCCAGGAAATGCGTAACTGTTTTTTTCACAACCTTCTACCCCTGAAAGCGCTCCGGAATGGCAGTCAAACCTGTAACTTACTATCTGTGAACTGGTACCAGATCGTTGTACTCCCAGTTACAGTTTTCAACGTCACTCACACACAAACGACAATGGCGACCCCTGTTGATGCTGTACAGACGCTGGTGATTAACGGTGAAAAATAGAAAAGAATAGACATAAATAGGCAACGTAAAGTAATTCCGCACATTGTAATCAAAACAATACACATACAATTGTGTACTACTACAAGTTATGTTTATTAAATGAAGCCCAAAATATGTCACCGACTAGAAATTGCTAGTATCAGCTAGCGCTAGCTAACGTCAACGTTAGGTAGCCTAGCGCTAGCTAGAAGGGTTTGTCGTGACTTTGCCTGGAACGCTACCAAGTCATGAGTCATGACTTGAAGTCGTAACTTGCGGGCTAAAAATTGTGTCTGGAACACAGCATAATTTTACAATCATAGTTACTATTAGGAGCTTTTACTGAATTATTTGGAGTTTTTGAAGCATGTCATTTTATGTTATACTGTGTTCCAGACACAATTTTTAGCCCGCAAGTTACGACTTCAAGTCACGACTCATGACTTGGTAGCGTTCCAGGCAAAGTCACGACAAATCTAGCTAGCGTTAGCTAGCGGCTACCTAACGTGTAGCTGATACTAGCGATTTCTGGTCGGCGACATATTTTGGGCTTCATTTAATAAACATAAACTGTAGCAGTACACAATCATTTGTGTATTGTTTTGATTACAATGTGCGGAATTACTTTACATTGCCTATTTATGTATTTCTATTTCTCACTGTTAATCATGGTATCTGTACAGTGTTGTACACATTGTTGTTTATGTGTGTGTGACATATAGAATATTAGCCAAAAAGTGTTCAAGCATGGGCAGCATCCCTGTTACTTGAGTAATACGTTATGGACATTTTTGACTTGCCATAGTAGGAAAAGCACAGCTGAAATTGATAACCTTAACATGGCTCAATTCCACCAGTGTCCCAGTAAGCTATTTCAGTGAGTCAGCATGCCCAGTACCAGGGCCTCTCCTAAGTGGAATGCAGCCATCATTAATGGTTTGGAATACACCTGTGCTTTTCCTACTATGACATGTCAACATGTCTGACTGTAAAAAAAAGGTCTATTTACTTCCCACCGCCGGGCATATGTCAGAACCAGGGCAAATAAAGCCAGAACGATCTGCAAGGCCAGGTAGCACTCCACCCAAGTGACGAACTACATGAGGTTGGTGCTTTAGGTGGACTACCCTTTAAAATATTTAAACTCCTGACTCAAATGTCAGCGAAGGCAGAGGTTAAGCAAACGCACTGCTGAGGGCGCTGCTGGCTGGACTCATCGATCTCAAACATGTTAGCTACATAATGGAACTTTTCCTCTGAGCTACCGAGGAAAACTAGCTAACAGGGAGGGGGAAAAACACGCACATAAATCACAACACAAAGCGTGTTAAAAGTAAAACGCATCATATTATCTCAGAGCTTATAAGTCATGCAGTGTTTTCTTTCCTCACCTTGACACACCGAATGTTCGCCATGTTGTTCTGGCTTGTCTTCTTCTTAATGAGCTTTTATCTTTTGGCAACGTAACGGTGCATTACCGCCACCAACTGGTAGGGAGTTTAAGACTTATTAAAATAATAAAAAAAAACATTAAACGATAAAATACATTAAAACTATAAAATAAAATAAAGACTTATTATATTTATATATTATGTTATTTATATTATATTATTGTAATTATTATGTAATATGCAACAAAAAAAGTGTTAACCTTGCTTTTTTATTGTTGCCGTTTTACACTTATTTTCACTCCCTACATGTAGCCTATAAACCATCAACACCACTAACACCAACTTATTACTAGTTTTACGTTATAGTTACAGTTATTTTTGGAATTCATGGTCAATAAACTTAATTTATAGGACATTATACCTAATTCTTGAGTTAAAAAAAAGCTGAAATTATGAACTATTTAGACTAATATTAAGCTAAAGGAAGAATAATCACAGACTGGTACATGTCAACGTTCAGTTGGGATCATAAACTGTTTTCGAAACGTTTCAATTTGTTTTTCAAATGCAAAAAAAATTTAACAAAACTCCCCAAATTCAATGAAAGTAGAAATCCTATCTTTTTTTGTACTTGCGAAGCGCGTTGTATGGAATCATCCATGTTATTTTTGGTTCATTGAAATTAGGAAGTTAAAAAGTAACCCATATTTCTAGACATTTAGGAAAATGGGTCAAATCTGACCCAAAGACAACACAAGGGTTAAACTAAATTTAATTTTAATGGCAAAAAATATAATTAAAATAAGTCTGAAAATATACATTAATATGAATATATATTAATAGCAAAGATAAATTGGCCTATTTGTAAAAAAGTATTAACACAAGATAAGCTTACTATAGGTGCCTATGGTAGCCATACAGTTACACTTTAGGAGTCACTGTGCCTTCCAGATTTAACATTAGAACATGATGCATAAATAATATCCATTTCTTTCCATCCATTCTGCCCAGTTTAAAATGCAACTCAATTTTATACAATATATGCAGTGGGTTCCCTACTCGGTCAATCTTTCAGCTTAAGAGTCCTTGGCCTAAAAGACGTTGAAGACCCCTTGCTTTAGAGACCATCAGT